>SNQJ01S0044250.1:0-16301 GCA_010110895.2 Picea sitchensis
CTAAATGGACATATAACAATAACGGGGGGTAAAGAAAATTCAAACATTAATAATTAAAGTAAAATTTTAATGAAGGATTAAATTATTAAAAGGGTAATTTGTTGTTATATCTAAACTTACTAAATTTGAACTAAGAAGAAAAGGGGAAACTTAAGGAAAATGGGAATGTCTAACATAGTAGAGAATCTAGTCTTGGAACCTTCTAATTGTGAACTCAACTAGGTTTTAAGAAAGGTGTCAGTCATTAAGAAATGTAAGGGAATAAAGGGACAACGAGAAGCATTTTTACGAATGATTTTAGGTGGGTGAGGGAAATAGACAAATTTAATTAATTAATAAAGTGATTTTCTGGTGCAACTAAGGGATCGGGTGACATGTGTACGGGGGAGGTTTATCATAATTAAATTTTATAAAAAGAATCTAAAGATGGTTTGGGAAACTAATGACTAAGAAAACTCTATAAAAATAATGATGGAGGAGGAGTATGGATCACGATTGGTAGGTGTAAGGTTACATTGTCAATATTTTTCTTCAGTGAATTTTTCTTGTGGGAGTTGGGATGCCCAGCTCAATCGGGAGGGGTAGCTCAACCTTGCGAGGCTAGTTGGGTGTGAGATATTTCTAAAGTTGTGTGTGTCCTCTTTGCAACTCGAGGGGCTTAGGGGGAAGAAGAGTACCCTGAGCATTGGCTGAGAGGTACCGGTAAGGTCTCAATGATTAGTAAGCAGGAGTTGGACAGAGCGCAAGCGTGGGACAACGACTTCAGGTTCTTCGCCTTCGGTGATAGTACACGTGTGTAAAGTTGCATTGTAAATTAGTTAAAAATTTATGTATACGGATCTTGATATTGATGATTATTGTAATGAATTTTTGGAAAACTAGTTGGTAATTTCATTTGGAATTGATAGTTTTAATGTATTCATTTTTTCTCTTCTTCATAATGTGGCTTAGAATTTAGAATCAATCGCGTATGGGTTTCCTTCGAGTCTTCGTAACAATAGCTATTAAATTTACTTCTACTAACAGTCTAGGGTGTAACTAGATCCCACTGATTTTGGGAGTGTAAACTGGACTCTACTGTACACCCTATTGACAGTTTTCCCAGCCCCACGTAATAAGAACCTCGAGGTTGTTTTCCTACCAGAACCGTAACCCCGTTAATGGACGACCTTTAAATGTTAAAGAAGACCGAACCATTGTAAAGAAGGTAGCCGTACGGTTGGAATTTGGGGATAATGCACAGTTTCAGGCGCAACGTGCATATCCTAAGTAGGGCATTCATTTAATTTTGTAACAATTTTGTAACAATATCCTAAGTAGGGCATTCATTTAATTTTGTATTGCAGAGAGGCTATAATAACCTACTATGCGTCCTCCAATATTGTTGTGGACGGTGGTTCTATCGCAGGATCACTTTGATTTTTATATTGAATATATTCAACTGTGTACACCCGGCCGATTTTTTTAAACTGGTGCGGAAATACTGTGTATAGATTTTAAGTTAAGTGTTTATGGTTATCCTCACTTTTCGGTCCTGGTTCCTATTGCGAGAGTATCTGCATCTAGAAAACGGAAATGAGTGGTAACACATCTCGCCGTAAATACAGTAACATGCATGTCGGATTTTGTTCCCCGGATATTTTGCCAAGAGATCTGCAAAACACGTCTGGTTTTTTTAAGGAACCTTTCTGAACGCTAGTTCCAAATCCCTACCCAAACATTTTTTGTGTGGTCAAATCTGCGGCCACAGTTCTTTCCCTTCGCGTCCTTAACTCCTTACGGTACCTTTAAAAGTTTGCCTTATCAGATCGGGCCTCTCGAGGTCCCTTTTTATCTCTGTAAAAATCAGTGGCTCTCGCTCTGCTCTGGCGCCCCTCCCCTCACGATATGTTGTCTTCCGACGATGATTTCTGTTGCGGAGCGATTGATGCCTGCCCTCAACCTGAACTCCTGCACCTTCTAGCGCTCTGACCAGCGAAATTTTGTTCACGCCTGGGTAGCTGAACAACCACCTTTCTTAAGCGATTTTTACGTCCAAAGGTGTATACCTATTGGCAATGGGCACATTTAATAGGTTTTTAGTTCTTAATACGTTTTTTATGGACGAGATTAAATATGGCTAGAATATTCTTAGTCGTCACAATAAATGAATGGCTCTGATTTCATTCATTAACTTCCAAGCTGTTATAAAGACATCTGTTTATATGTTTACTTTTTTACATTTACCTAATCGTGTTTAAAAATTACTGTGTTCACTAACTTATTGCCACATCTACCTGATTAAAAAATATTAAAATATCCACATAAAATGAATGATATGATCTTGGCGTTTCATGTTTCTGATGACTGACTTTGATAGCCACGTTTTTGTGCTTGCATCCACGTTTTTGTGCTTGCATCACCAGCTGTCGTCAGTCGGGGCATCACCAGCTGTATTCTGTATTGTTTTAATATGCCTTTCGGCGTTAATCAGCCACGTTGTAATTGTGGCTGTGATAGTAATAATTAATAATTACTTTTGAGGCACAAAGATCCTAGCAGTCCTCGATTTCTAAAATCGTGAACAAGCTGATGTTTTAGTAGCGTTGTAATTGATATTTTTATTTAATATTAATAATGTATAATTTATTAATAACGATGTAAATTATTGATAACGTTGTGAATTGTTAATAATGGGTAAATTATTACTAGCATTATAATGATATTTTATTTAAAAAGAAGCTCAAACTCTCAAGCCTTTCCTGATAGATTTTGCTAGAGATTGTTGGCTTTTTAAATCACGAATGTTTCCTTATTTGTTCTATATATCAAGAATGACTTTTATCAATAATCATAATAGGAGCCATATTTATATTTATCTATTTTTTTGGGTCTACGCATGTTTTTGGTGGGATGGAGTGAGGTAATTTATTGAATTATTTATTTTAATAATATTATATATTAAATCAGAGTTATATAGTTGCAAGTGTGGGGTTTTAATGGATATGCTAAATCATGAGAGTGCATGGTGCACGCTCATCTCAAACCTTCACTACATAGTTGAGAATTGTATTTATCTTGAATTTCAAGTGGTGTTAGGGTGATATTCATTTCCACCTTCATTGCTCACCGGTTTAGATGTAGCTTTCCTTATTGCATATTAAGTTGTAGGTGGTAATGCAAGAAGAGAAAAATAACCTCCTTATAGATAGAAAAATTTCCCCTTTATCTCTTTTGGTGCCCGAACATTGTGGGAGTTATATGTAGGTAACCATGAAAATTAAATAGAGTGATAGTACTAAATGCTAATGTAAATCACTAAAATGTGTAGAAATTAAGAATGTTGGGATAGGTATTGCTTATTCCTGCACCCTTAAGTAAATTTGTTTATGATTGTATTACAATTTGATTGCATGGTTACTCTATTGTTGTGCATGGTTACTCTATTGTTAGAATGTCTAAATCACCACGAATCTCATTGTTGATTGACATTTAGTTGTTTACTTCTTGCAAAAGGGTTTTATTGTAGGGAATGAATGTTATGGATATTACTTCTCGCACTC
Source organism: Picea sitchensis (assembly GCA_010110895.2). Taxonomy (NCBI): domain Eukaryota; kingdom Viridiplantae; phylum Streptophyta; class Pinopsida; order Pinales; family Pinaceae; genus Picea; species Picea sitchensis. Next base: position 3,543 of record SNQJ01S0044250.1, read on the forward strand.
CATGGAATAGGTGTCGAAATTTTTACCTTGCGCCCTTATTTGAGCTATAAATTAATAATTATTATTGGTGCCTATGGAGGGATGCAAATTATGACGGTTCAGATCTTATACTTTTGTGCAAGTGAATTTTTAATGCAATGTGTAATGGTTGGGAGTTGGTTACATTTCTCCTTCACTTACGTCGTTGCTAGTTGGATGAGTATTTAGGTTCTATTGCGCATTGGAATTGTCATGCTACATGTGTCAGTTTAATATAACTCTTTTGCGCCTGGATGATCGTTGATGATGCTTGATCGAACTAAAAATTGGTTACTAGTGCGCATTTAATCATGTTGACGAATGGTGGAAATATTAATTATTCCCTCGTGCACCTAAATCGTTGATGTGTCACTGATGGATTACTCGAATAAATGCTCGCGCGCAATTCATTAATGTGAGGTATGACTAGTTCAGTAATTCAACTCCTTGCATGCATTGAATTTTGATGTAGTGTTCATGGATTTAAATTTTAGTCTCGTGCGCAAAATGCAAGTTTATTTTGATGAATGATTGCACATTTGATTTGGATTCGTGCCACGAATAACTGTTATTGCATTGCGCCTTGGATGTAAGGTGGTATATAATGTGTTATGTGATTGAATAATCGTGCGCCATGTTTATATTGGTATTTTAATTTCCCAACGCAACGGTTAAAAAAAATAAAAAAATTATGGCCTGTTGTACGTTGCTTTTTTTCGTAATGGCATGGCCGTTACAGATGCCAAAAGGGATGACCACGTCTAGATAGAAGTCGTCTTCATTTTCTAAATCTGCCTGCAAATATTCATGGAGAGCATGTTCCCTCGTTCCAAAGGAAGTTATACTTTTTGATGTTTTCGAGGCTTCAATAATTAGCTCCATTCGTTTCTTGATATTCTTCTCCACATAGCCTCTACATGATGTGAGGAGGTTGGAGGATCCTTTTAACTTGGATGCAGGGGTAGTAAGCACAGTTATTGATAAAGGACTGGTAAGCAATGGGATAGGAATCAAATCTTCCTCCAATTCCTTGATTCCTCGAGGCCTCCAATGGAATCATCAAGAGCATCTTCGGTTCTCGGTGAAATCGGGTGATTTGGGACGGCTAGATGTTCCTAAGGTTAATGTATGAACAAGATTTCAATTTATTATTTCTTAGATCTCTCTTTTCAATAATTAAATTTTTAGATTCGCTGTAAAAAACAACGCTCTGGAATACGAAGGATTCATCTTCGTCAAAATTCTCGATCTCAACTATTTTCATTAGGGGATTATGGTGGATCGTGTCCCCCAGCTGATTAACATTGGGGAATACATTTTTGAGATCAGTCTCAAGTTCCATGTCTTCAAGGGAGAAGACATGTATATCACTTTCAGTTCCGGGCTCTTTCGCTTCTTGCACAACGTTTTTTCTCTTCTTCTGTACTGGAAGCTTGTGAGAACTATCAATTTTACTCGAATGAGGGTTATTATATCCTCCTTCATTTGAAGAATTGTGGGTTTCTTTCTTACTGGGGTGGGTCATTGGAGTCATGCTCAGGGATGTCGTACTCTTGGGAGTGGCAGCTGGGGATTGGACACTCTTCTCACCAGGGCCTTTTTGTTGTTGTTTGTACAATTTATTGGTGCTTCGCAATGTCTCTAGGTCACCAACGTCAGGAGAAGGAGTGTTCTCATCATTGTCTCTGTCTTCGTTCAAGAGTGTATGGATAAAATAATGGTTGAAGACGAATGGTAGTAAATGTTCTACAAAAACCGCATTAGGGTCAAACCCTCTTAGTCTTTCAACATATATTAGGTTCAATCTGGAGCGGTTGTAGTGTGCCCAAAGATTTGACTGTTTCTCCCTTGTTGCATTGACACACATCACATTCAATGAAAAAATTACAAATTTCTTGTTTCATACCATCCCAGAAAAAGGAACGTTTGACCCTTGTCATAGGTTTTGGTGAACCCAGAGTGCCCTACTATGGGTGTAGCATGAAGCTAAGAAAATACCGTGGATTTAAGCTTTGATTGTTTACTGAAATACAAACCGCCTTTGTATCGAAGCTCATCATGGAGCCAAGAGTACCCTGAGGAAGCTGGAGAATTGGACTACAATTGTTGGATCCGATGCAAACTTTTGGGATCTTGTAACCATTCCTGGTGAATGACTTGGAGCCAATCTGGTACAATGAATGAAAGAGAGAAAAGGGATCCTTCATCTTCATATTTTTGGGAAAGTGCATCCGCAACCACATTGTCTTTGCCTTTCTTGTAAATGATCTCATAGTCATATCCAAAGAGCTTAGTCACCCATTTTTTTTGTTCCGAGGAGGAAATGCGTTGTTCCAGAAAATACTTGAGGTTTTGATGGTCTGTCTTAATATGGAAACGTTTCCCCAATAGATAAGGGCTCCACCGATCAACGTCGTGCAAAATAGCCAACATTTCCTTTTCATAGATGGATTTGCCCAGATTTCTTTCAGATAGTTGCTTGATGGTAAAGGCCAAAGGTCGACACTCTTGCATAAGGAAATCACCAATTCCTTTCCCTGAGGCATCACATTCCAACACAAAGGTATTTTTGAAATCTAGAAGCGCGAGGAGTGGAGTGGTGCACATGGCCATCTTCAAGGTTTGAAAATTTTGAGCAGTGGTTGGAGTTCAAGTGAAAGAGTTATTTTTGAGGAGAGAAGTAAGAGGTGCTAGAATCTTCCCATAATTCTTAACAAACTTGCGATAATACCTTGTTAAGCCCATAAATCCACACAAGCTCTTAAGAGTCTTTGGGTGAGTCCAGTCTTGCATAGCTTCAATCTTTTTGGGATCCACCCTGATGCCATCCTTTCCAACCAGATGACCCAAGTATTCTACTTCTGAGGTGCCAAAAACACATTTAGACTGTTTCAGGAAAAGTTGGTGCTGAGAGAGTAGATGGAGAACTCGATCCACATGAGCAAGATGGTCTGTCCAATATTTTATATAGATGAGGATATCATCAAAGAAAAATAAGACAAAATGGTCAAGAAAAGGAAGGAAGACATGATTCATGAGGCTTTCGAAGGTGGAGGGGGAATTACACAAGCCAAAGGGCATGACCAAAAACTCATAGTGGCCCTCATGAGTTCTAAAGGAAGTCTTGGGAATGTCTTCCTCTTTCATATGTATCTGGTGGTAGCCCGAACAAAGATCAATTTTAGTGAAGAATTGGGTGACACTTAATTGATCCAGGAGGTCATCAATGACAGGAATGGGGAATTTGTCTTTAATGGTAAGTTTTTTGAGGGCATGGAAGTCATGACACATTCGCCGAGAACCTTCTTTCTTCAGGACCATGACCATAGGAGAAGAGTAGGGGCTCGTACAAGGGCGGATAATGCCTACATTAAGGAGTTCCTAGACCATTTTCTCGATTTCATTTTTTGGGGAAAAGGGGTGACCATACGGATGGATATTGGGAGGAAGGATTCCAAGTACAAGGGGAATGGAATGATCATGAACACCACAGGAAGGGGGGAGTCATTGGGGAGTGGAAAAGACCAATTGATGTTTAGAAAGGATGGCTTGAAGGTCTTGCAAGACCGAGGGTGTCTCTTTTGCTTGTATGGCATGGAGTTTCGCGATAACACCAGAATGACCTTTTTTGAGCATATTTTCCATGCAATGAGAACTAATGATATCAGGTGAACCGACGGTGATGCCTTGGAACTTATATTGGTGTCCCTCCTAGTCTAATTGCATGGTTAATTCTTTAAAATCCATGAGAATGGGACCCAAATTCCTTAGTCAGTCTGCACCCAACACAATGTCACAACCTCCCATACTAATAGAAAACATATGGGATTTCAGGTGGTAGTCACCAATTTGGAGACGCACATTTTCACAATGCCCTACACATTTCATGGAACCACCATGATTTGGAAATTATTGACAACATGGATGTAGCAATGAGTTTCTTGGGCAATGCGACGATGAATAAAATTATGGGTTCTGCCACTATCAACCAGAATGATGACCTTCTGATGCTTGATGTAACCGATTATCTTGAGGGTTTGGGGAGCGGAGAAGCCAATGAGAGCATTGAGGGAAATGACCAGTTCTACTTCGGGAGGGTTTGAGGGAGGGTTTATGTCAGTGGATTCAGGTGACTTAGACACAAGGGGAGTTTCTACATCCTCTTCTGAAATATCCTCAGAGATGGCCATAAAAATCTTTTTTTCTTTACACTTGTGGCCCGGGAAATATTTTTCATCACAGTTATAACAAAGGCCTTTGAGTTGGCGTTCATCCATTTCATCCCTGGTCAATTTTTGGATCTTTAGTGGAGTAGAGGGAGTAATGGGATTTACTGGTTTAGGGTGAGGGATAAAGGAGGGTTTTCGGTTTTGAGAAGATACAACCTGTTTTGCTTCTTTATCTCTTTTAGTAGCCTCCACACAACTCTGAGGCCAAGCCATGAGGACATGGGAATGAATCTCATCCTTGAGGCCATTGATAAAACAATCTCAAAAAAAGGCATCAGACATGCCCTCTGTTCTAAAATCCAGGCGCTCAAAGGCAGCTATAAAGTGTTATGTTGTTCCTAATTGTTTCAACTTTGTCGAACGACCCAAATGGTTGGTGTCAATGTCAAAGAGTTCATAAATATCTTCCACAAAGTGTGTCCAAGCAATATAACCTTGACAAGAAGTTTTTCTCCATTGCCACCATTGCCATCGTTCTTGATCTAGATGGAGAAAACCATACCGAAGTTTGGCCAAGTCATCTGTAATGTCGTATAAAGAGAAATAATGTTCCATTTGGGTTACCCAACCAATGGGGTCCGAGCCATCAAATTTGGTCACATCCACCCATGGAAGGCGTAGGTCACGTTGAAAGTGATGGTTCTGAAAGTTATGGGAATGAGAGGAATGGTCACCTTCAGTATGTGGAGGGGAGGAAGAGGAAGGGTTATCTATAGGGATATGCAGCTTGGTGCAGTGTGTCGAAAAGATATATTCAAGCTGGGTGGTGAGGTCTTGTTTGATTTCCTCCATTGAGGACTGCATGGTTGTATTGATGGCGACAGCATTGGCACTGAGTTGTTCAACTTCTTGTTGGGTCTCGATGAGACTAGATTGCAAGGTGTTGAAGTGAGCTTCCAAGTCTTGGCTATGGGTACGAGCCATGAGGATGGGGGAACTAAAAAGGAGCGGGTGAGGTAAAACATTTTGCCGAAAAATGATATGGATGAATGTGATAAGGGCGAAGATATGAATCCAATGGAATAGGTCTCAAATAATGGTAATTTTTTTTTTACACCTACGGAGTTATACACCGGTTTGAAGAATACTGCAATGATGAAATTCCTAATTGCTTAACAAGGAAGAAATGTGTAGTGATTTGGCAACCCGAACATAGTTGCACGACAATAGATCTTGTATGTTTTAATGTTTTTATGTTTTTGTCCCCAAGGGTTAGGTATTCAAGGGTTCTACAGACAAGGGTTTTCCCTGTGCTAAATCTCTCTGATATATGTGCGAGGTCCAATAGTAGTGCTCAACACAATATCTCAGGGCATTAACTAAGGAGGATAGACTGTACCCTTAGTCGTACTACCCAACTACCCAGGTAATAGAGAGTATCTTCCCGAGTGTTGTTCTCGGTGACACTATAGCAGTCAGGTGGACGATCGGTTTATCTAGAGAGGGCTTTAGGTAATCTAGGTCGATTCGTACACAGGTGTTGTCTAATACGATACCACTCGAAGGGGTACCAACGGTGGTTACAAGGTTGGCCAACATATGTGCTCTTAAGTACCACTTGTATTTTCTTCATGTATGAATCCCTCAACCGCGGGTTTATGCACGTAATGACAGATCTTTGTGGCTTAAAGAAGCTGAAATACGTCTCTAGACTGGAAAAAATTTAACCTAGACTTTCTATCGAGGAAAGTTCTCTGATACCACTTGTAATATACTAGATATAAAAAGTATTTAGAACATAAATAAAATGATAGAAATGGCAGAATAACAACAATATAACCAGAACAATCACCACAATAGCACTGAAATGATATAAGAACAACAACATAAATAACACTTTGATTCTGAAAGCAATGTTCATAGGTCTCTTCGAGGGAGAAACCTCCAGTTGAGCATCGCTCTATTACAATATTGTCCAAGCTAGGGTTCTCATACCCTCGACTCCTATTTATACTAAATATGTCTATTAGAAGAAGCATCTAGAGGAAGATCATTCTAGAAGCGAAAGCTTCTATTAGGTCTTCTTACATCTGCCTTATTCTATTTTATTTAAAGGCCTTATTAATATTGACCTTTATTACATCCGAATATATTGTTCTACCTATGTGGGGGTTAGGACCCTAACATTCAAGTTGTTGAAATGACCTGTGAATTCGACAATCTTATTGACGTTCCTGAACACGAAGTCCCCGACTTTCCAAGGAAGAGGAATGAACTTCTTTTTTCTCTTCTCATGGAAAAAATGCAACTAGTAGTTGTATTTCCTTTCTATTTCTGTAACAAACATTATCTCTGTAATGTAACATGGTAGGAAAGAAAGATTTTCCTTGGAGCCAAAAATCATTATTACACTGTAATTATCCATTTGTTCAAGTGTTCCCTTCCTATCCAAAAAATTGGTTTCCTAGTCAGACATCCGGGGAACATCCTTTCATAAGAATAAATCTTTGAAAACTGAGACAAAGTCATTAAAAACCTCATAAAAACAATGGGAGGCCTTGTGCCTTGATAAGGCATGGTACCAAAAGGTTACTGGGTTGAATTCACAGTTTACCTTCTTGGACACATACAGTTTTGGAAATGGACAACAATGCGCTATTGCAAAAACCAAGTAGGATGACATATCAAATTTATTCTCCTGTTTGAATCCTGACAATTGGGAACAGATTTCAATGGAAATCAGCTTCCCCTAATAAAAAATGGCTTGTTCCTTGACCATGAAATACAAAATATAAAGAATCATGCAGGAAATGCTTGTTGTGGATGCTTGTCCTGATATCCTCGTAAACAACCAAGCAATTTCCCGGAATGGATTTCTAAACGAACTAACTTTCAACCTTGTGATATCTTCAGGACCTGTCGTCGGGTCTTCCAGGAACTCGAGTAAGAGGTCCAACCCATTATCATGTTTTATAGGAACTCCTTCCAGTCTTCTCCTCTGAAGGTCAATGTTGGCTCTAACAATCTCAACATCTTGCGGAAGACCTGGGGTGACAAAGAAACATGAGAGTGGTCTCATAGTGGAATATTTCTTTGGATTGAAATATATCTCTCGACTCACCAAGAGAGAACCTCCTTACAGTCAAAGACTTCAGGGACACAACCTACATGAGAAATTCCATAGGTCCAAATTACTTTGTTCTAGGAGGAAGAGGATGAGTAGTAAGAATATGGCTTGTACCACAAGAAGTTTTGGTCCTCACACTCGAAGATGTTCACCATATCTCCACATAATTGATGTCGAGTTGCTGCCATAAGTTGATGAGAATGTTCGTTTTCTTTAGATGATGTTTGAAATGAACACTCAGAAGTGATAATATAACCCTCCACAAATCTTGGTTTAATGTGTGTGAATGGGAGATCTCCTAGAGCCTTTCGCTCATTAATGAAAATCTGTACAGTTCCTGGATGATGAAATGTTAGCATTAAATCTTACTAATTTCATAGTTAGAAATAAGTGTGAAGGTGGTGCGGATGGCGAAGAGATATTAAGGATTAGAGATTTTGTGAACCCGCCAACTTGACAATCCGCGAAATACATTCCATGATGTTTGAAATAAACACTTGGAAGGGATAATAGAACCCTTTGAAAATATTGGTTTAATGCATATTAATGGGAGATGTCCTCGAGCCTTTCACTCATTAATGACAATATTTATGGTTCATGCATGATGAGATGTTAGCATTAAAGCTTACTAATTGCATATTTATAAAGAAGTGCGAAGGTGGTCGAGACATGGAAGAGTGATTAAGGAATGGCTAAGTATGGAAAGCGGTTGATCGAGCTTCAAAATAGGGCCACAAGGGATACTTAGGAGAGGTGAGGGCCCAACGGTCAAATTGTGTGTCTTAGAATTTTTGTGTGCAAAATGTGTAACACGGACGAGGGCATGATGGGGCATTCCAGCGATCAATTTGTATATCATGGAACTCCGGGTGTTGTCTGTAGGTCGTGGAACAATGGAAGAACAATATTGAGCCCGCATGTTCGAGAACCCGCAATCGAAAAAGTGGCTAAGTATGGAATGGGGAAGCGGTCGGTCGGACTCGTTTTCGGTAATATATTGAAATTTGTAATGGATATCCCATTACCTGGCAAGATCTTTTCTGCATGTTTCTAGACAAGTTGTGTAGGGATAGTCAGTTTGACTGTCTCCTCGAACCTTTCACTCATTAATGAAAATATTTACGGTTGTTGCATGAGGAGTTGTTAGCATTAAATCTTACTAATTGCATACTTGGAAAGAAGTGTGAAGGTGGAGGGCATGGGGAACAAGGATTAAGAAGTGGAGATTTCATGAACCCTCCAACCCGATGATCTACAAAAGAGATTCCAAGAAATGGCCAAGTATGGAAAGCGATTAGTCGAGCTTCAAAATAGGGTGACAAGGGATCCTGAGGAGACGTGAGGGCCCTATGGTAAGATTATATTTCTTGAAACATTTGAGTGAAAAATGTGTAACATGGAAGAGGGCATGTTGCGGGACAGTGAATTTGTATATCGTGGAACTTTGGGTGTTGTTTGTAGGTCACGACACAATGCAAGTACAATCTAGATCCCTCCTTTCCGGGAACCCACGAATGAAAAAGTGGCTAAGCATGGAATGGGGAAGTGGTCAGTCAGAGTCATGATATAAAAGCATGAGTGGAAATGTGAATCTGTGAGTTCGACAACCCACGAACTTAGACATTTTTGGAAAAATGACTAAGTAACCAGAAAGAGAAAGTAGAGGGGAAAAAGAAAGGGAATTCGGTTAAGTATAGAAGAGGGAAAAGAAGGGGATAAAAGAGAGTGGGAAAATAGAAAAGGGGAGGGAAATTTTTGGAAGAGGGAATTGGTTTCAAACAAGCCCCATTGTTGCAAAATCATCATTTTCTAGTCCAATATTGTATTCACATACTCTTTTTGTATTGTGTTTGTATCATTAAAAAGGGTGTGAGAAAATGAAAATATAAACTATAACTTGATTTTTGTCTATAACTATGTATAGTTGATTTACAGACACTATTGATGTTTGGATTTTGTAGATAATAGTGGGTTAGCATAATTTTGCATTATTACTATGATAAGGCCTTTAAAAAACTAGAATAAGTAAGATTTTTTTCCAATTCAATTCTCACACAAAAAAATTCTTTGATCCCATAATATTCATCTTTGTCAATATGATAATAGGGAGGTTGATTTGGTAGATTGGGATATTGGTAATTTCAGGCGACTGGGGTGTGTCAGCTAATGATTTGATGAAGATTTGTTTTTATTGCAACTTGTTGGAGTAATTTTATTTTTGATACATTGTTTAATGCCTTGAAATATTATTTTAAGTATTAAACTTCTTGCAGCAGATTATTCATTGAATGGTTTGTTGTTTCCCTCCTTTTTTACCTCTATTATTTCACTTGTCTGTCATTACTCTGCTACCATCCAAGGACAACCCTCATCCATATCATCTTGCCAATTTGACGATGCTTTTGTCTTGGTGAAACAACCCTCTAACACACCAACAAATTCAAAAGAACGACCATTCCAAACTTCCAATGGTCTCGCTTTGTCCTTTAGCACTCAGGTGCAAGCTTTAGGAGAAACAGTAAATATGAAGTCAATTAGACATCTCTACAGGATCTTCAATTAAATAATAGAGAAAGTGATTCATAGTTATACTTTCCAGCATGTGTTTTCATAAGAGAAGCATTGAAAATCTATAGAGAAATCAATGGAGGGTTGTTGAAATAAACTTATTGTACTGTCAATTTTGTCGTAAGTATAACAACGACGAACTTGAATTTTAATTTTGTGGTTGATATCATAGCCCCATTTGAATTCAGCTAGAATATATCATTCTTTTTCAAAATATTTGCGAAGAAGAATTTTGGTAATTTCATTAATAAAGTAAAAGTGCTCAAATAGAGGTCAAGGGATGGACAACCAATAGTATGCTTCCTTCTTGACTAAAGGAATCAAGGAATCGAGAGGGAAATAAGAGATCGTTCACTTAGTAAGGTTGAGATGAGAACGAAACTTCCTGGGCGGAGCCCCAACTCCCCCATCATGAATTAGTGTTGCTATGTTTTATTTACATCATGAATGGAATTGAATGTTGGTTTGAAACTATGTGTTAAATTCATTTATGTTTTTGTAGAAGCCTCATGTGATCGACACAATGCATTGTCACATAATTGGTCCATCCTTAATATTTGATCAAATTACTTGAGTCAATACAAGATTTAAGAATTACGAGAATATTGAACCATGCAAACGAGAAGAGGTGTTAAATCCAACAAAGAAACCCCAACCAAGATTCCAAGGAAATTTTTTAATAGTAAATCTATAAGAAAAATAGTGGGTAATATATATTTATCCATAGACATTGGATTGAGTTCTTTGCATAGAAGCATTGAAAATACTTGTCATAAATACAAATAGAGGAGTTACAAAAAAGAAACATGCATACAATTATGTGTTGTTCATCTAGTGCAATAACATGTAGAAGGCATCAACAAGAACTTGAATATGCATACAAAACTAATTATCATGTTTTTTTAGGAACTCCTTGCAGTCTTCTCCTCTAAAGGTCAATGTTGGCTTTGACAATCACAACATCTTGCGAAAGACCTGAGGTGACAAAGAAACAAGAGAGTGGTCCTGCAGTGGAATAATTCTTTGGCTTGAAATATATCTCTCTGCGCACCAAGAGACCACCTCCTTACAGTCAAAGACTTCAGGGATACATCCTGCAAGAGCAATTCCAAAGGTCCAAATTACTTCGTTCTGGGCGGAAGGGGATGAGTAGTAAGAATATGCCCTAGACCACTAGAAGTTCTAGTCCTCACGCCCAAAGATGTTAATTGTATCTACATAGAATAGGAGACTGGTCCCACAATTGAATAATTATTTGTCTTGAAATATATCTCTTGGTGCACCAAGAGACCATGTCCTTACAGTCAAATACTTCAGGGACACAACCTGCACGAGAAATTGCAGACGTCCAAATTACTTCCTTCTGGGTGGAAAAGGGATGAGTAGTGAGAATATGCCCTGGACCACTGGAAGTTCTATTCATCATGCTCGAAGGTGTTTACTATATCTCCACAAAACTTGTAACAACCCTAGTCATTACGACAACATGCGCCGCTTAACAAGTGCAATTGTTTTTTTCCAGGAAGGTAACAACGACAAACAATCAATCAACAAAACTCGACGAATACAATGCACGCAATTCAGGCAACATACAACATAACAACCTAACATACTAGCACATCACGCAATTGGATGCAACATACAAAAATCAATCAGAAAAAAATACAAATGACTATCCTCCCATCCTACCCTTCAAGGTTAGGACCTCTAAGACACATAAGAAATTCTCAAGCCCAGGTTCCCATCGATTTTGACCATTTACGGCCTCAATGTTGGTGATTGTTATGAGGAACAAGGAGGTCTATACATCCTTCCCAACACATGAAAGATCACGCCTACTAAGCTAAAGGAAAACATCAATCAACCAACTACAACAACTTCGATGACCAGTATCTAGAACCTCTACGACGACCAAAAACCAATCACATTAAGGCATTACAGACCAAGTACAAACATCATTTACAACGAAAATTACACTGACATTGGTAAGAACATGACTTCAAGCTACGTTCTATATGTGTTTATCAATCAACGCACACCATGACCCACTCATAAGATATCACATCGACGCATTGCGTCAAGAGCACCAGGAACCCAAGCGCAACAAAAGGTTTTAAACCTTCAACCCGACATAAAATCCAACGTGCCTAAAATCCAACTGGTACTGACATACATTATACAACACCATTAGATGAAGGCGCTCAAACAATAAAGAAATGTGCATGAATTAACGATGATTACGCGAGGAAACATAAATTTCTTCACCATATTAGATAAATAAATTAAAATCAAACATCAAGTAAACATCATAAAGATCACACCTTCTCTTCCCAGTTAGCATCACCGGAGCTTAATTCTTCTCCATTCTTCACATGATAAACTCGTTTTACAAGCCCTTCTCGACCATGAGCATGACCATCCTCGACCTCGAGGGATTTGCTTTCAGAACTGTGTTGATCCATTTGGTCACTAAAGAAATCAGAATAGTAATCAGATCAGCGAGGGCCAAGAAATTATTCAAACTATAAGCATGCGATGAGTTTTATATATATGCCCGCTCTAGGTCTCAAGCCTTCCTTTTTTAGACTAATCCATTCTGTTCATGCTGTGCTTTTATATAGAAACGTCCAAACCTTGTGCTTCAAACGTTAGATTCCATCCATGGCGAATTTAGAAGAAACAATAAAAAAACTTCATCATGTTCACGTGGGGACGATGGAAAAAATAACAATTGCTAAAGCCCTCATAATAAAAAGGTACGGTCCTCAATCTCTATCTAAACAGAAAGAATCTTTAGGCTCAGCCCCATACTTATCTTTCCTTTAAGATTCTTGAAAATCTATATCCCAAAGAGAGAAGAATATTCAACCTCAATCC
>SNQJ01S0044250.1:39765-49931 GCA_010110895.2 Picea sitchensis
TGCAACCTCCTCTCACGTTTTCTAAGTAATGAACATCAATTGATTTTCTGTGTATTAGAGGTATATTAATTAGATAGTTCATTTCAGTATACATGGTCATGAGTATTGAATCCATAAACCAATTATGATTACTTCTTCTTCTTGTATTTCCATTATGATTACTTCTTCTTCTTGTATTTCCATTTGTGTTAACTAAATCTCAATACTGTCATTGGAATGATTCAGTCTGCATAGCCGAACTTTAGTTAAACAATAGAAAACCTAATCGTAAACCTATTAACCTATTTTATTACAATGCATATAGTAAACCTAATAACCATTAAACCTAACTCAAAGCATATTTATCAAAATGCACAATAACCATTAATAGTAATCTGAATAAATGATAATATGATTGCATATCTAGCCGAATACAAATAATCCAAATGCATATGGATAGAAGACACAATAATGTGAATACATACTGACCCTAATACCTAATAACCATTAACAATAATCTCAATGCAGGTTGATTCGTTGAGGCTGAATTAAATGGCGTAAGAGGAATTATACAATCTGGATACATATAAATATGAACTATAAAATCTTAATGCACTGAGATTTAATTAAAATTGAAACGCCACGTCTTTCTACCTGGTAGCACTGGCCACATCTCTCTACCTGGTAGCACTCACCACAGCTCTCCACCTATAAACACATGATTTAATTGAACCTAGGCCATACTGGCATAACGCCATTTCATGTTTCACATACCAACTAACGCTCGTCGCAACTCAAATGTGCCCCAAATATGATACGTGTTATCCATGGGAATGACATCGATTCACATCCCAGCTAACGCCTGTCGCAACTCAAACATGCCCCAAATATGATACATGCTATCCATGGGAATGACGTTGAGGTGGTGTCTGCTAATCAGTCAAAAGTGGTAATAAAAGGTTACATACATATTAATCCTTGTTAGTTATTTAAAAGTGGCAATCAGGTGGTTGGAGAGTAACTCCTTAACATGATTTAGTAATGTGAAAAAGTAAATGCCATGAAGTTATAGAGATTAAATCTCATTTATTGACCTCATTCGTTAATTCATTAAACCATCGATTCCAATAGGGAGATTCTTATTGACGTAATAATAATAATAAAAAAAACTAATTTTATAGATAAAATATAATAATAATAAATTTAAATTTAAATTAAATTATTATTTATACTATTTTATTATATTTTAAAGTTTAAATTTTATTAAAAAATTAACATATATAAAAAATTTAAAATATTTTTTAAAATATATAAATTAAATATAAAATATTATATAACAAACCTCCCATCTCACATATTTTTCAAATTGGTGATAAGTGTGGACACATTTGAAAATAACATTTTAACATCATCAACGTGACTAGACTTTAGACGGAGCTTGAAGGCGAACCAGGTAGAAGCCATGGTAGAACCAGGTAGCAAACAACTTCTGCTACACACCCTTACTCTGCTTTACCAACCCGGATAGTCCTTTGAATATTCCTTCCTTACACTTCCCACCAAACCTCTTTCTTGCACTTTCTGCACCTTCCTCTGTTCCACTCTACTGCTCTACCATTTTCTGACTGGCCATACATTTTATTCTAGTGCTCTATGTCCAAAATGTCTGAGAATGAAGTCAGAGAACTAATGGACATAGATGATGAGGCCCTCTAGAACAGTGAGGTCCCCTCCTCCTTGATTGATTCTCTTGCAAACCGTTCATGCTACAAAAATATCACTCATTCTGCGCTTGGGCCCTCCCTCTTTTTTCCTATCTCTTCAGATCTCCAGAACTCTGTTTTTTCCTCTTCCCCCTTCCCTCCACCTACTTTGAACGATCCAACAATTGCTCCTACAACTCATACTTCTTCCCACTCACTCCTGTCACCTACAAACCTTCCCTGGTCCACTACACATACCCTTACAAAACCTCTTCCCCCACTACTGTCCACACCCGTCTTCCCACCTTCCTCGCTTAGTGGCTTCACTCCTACTTTTCAAAGGAGTTCTTTACATCATCCATATTACAACCCCAGGATGGGTATCAGTTTTTTAGTAGTAAAACAACCTCTATCTAGACCCTGGACTACAAAAAAAACAAAAAGAAAAATGGTGATAGGTGACGATATTGGACTTCAGGACTTCGTCTCCCTTAGTCTATGTGCATTAGTGGGACATATTTCATACAAGAATTTGTGTCGCTCAGAACTTACTCCTTGGGTGCATTCAAACTAGTGGCCACTGCTAGGATATGACCCTGAGACCATCCATATGACCAGTGGATGGCTATGTTTCAGATTCAAAACACCAGAAGACTCCTCCTGCATCCTTGATCACCTCTGTGCCCTGGACGAAGGAAACCTTATGCTCAAACGTTGGAGAATCAACTTTGACCCAACAGAGGACTACTTTAGACACACACATCTCTGGGTTCTCCTCCCAGGGCTCCCTCTACAGTTTTGGAACCAAAAAGAATTGGAGTCCATTGGCAATGCCTTGGGTCGATACATCTATGTGGAGCCTCAATCACTACTAGATTCAGTTAAGAAAATGGAAAAAGTCATGGTAGAGGTAGATATTCATGAGGGAATCCTAGAGACTATTGACATCGAATGCAGAGGTAACCTCATCAGGAAAAAAATGGACTACCTGGGCATTCCATTCAGATGATCCATTTGCAGGAAAATGGGACATCTCAGAAATACTTGCACAGGATACTATAAAGAGGAACAAGATGAGGAAACTATGTTAGACTTGGCTAGCAAAATGGGCTCACCAAAAGAAAACTCTCATTCCTCCTATCCAGGCTTCCTAGTCTTTGAAGACACAACTAACAAGGACTCCACCACTTGTAAACTCAAGTACATTTTCCCTTCACTCTTTGACACACTTACCTCCTGGGAAATAAACCTTCTAAAATTGGGTTCACCCTGGCAGTTTGGCGCCCCCACACACAGTCTCGAACCTCCTCTACCTCCACTTAGCCCGGTAAACTTCCTCATACCCCCCGCAGACTTTACCTCTGTTAAGACTCTCGTCCCTACTTCGATAACTCCCCTTACTCTCACCAGAACAACCCACCAATCATCACTTCCCACTTCTCTTGAAACCCCGGCTCTACCGGGTACATCTCCCTCCCCAGATTCACAAATATCTCCAAAAAACTCCGGACCCTCCCAAACTACTCTTACCCTTCCTTCCACCCTAAACACCAACTTAATCACTACTACTCCCGAGACATCCAGGGACACCTTATTGGGCCCATCTCTCATCACTGATTTTGAATCTATCGGACATGACTCTGACTATCACTTACAAGACTCTCCCCATAACCTCTCTTTTATGTCCACCCTTAGCACTCACACCTCCACTTCTCACCCATCGACTTCCGACAACATCTATGCCTCCCTACCCAAGACTAAAAAATTGGGTTGGATCCTCAATAATGTTATGGATCCCGAGGACCTCGATCATGTATCCTTAATACATGACTCATTGCTTAACCAACCAAGCACCAGAGACGCCTAGACAAGGGAAACGACCTTCACTGGCATGTTGGACTGAGTCCTCCTCTCATATAAAGAAGTCCTCACACCCATTCCATTGCCTGCATATATGGGGAATTCTATCCTTAAGACTCCGTTTGCGGAGGGGACCTTGGAGCACTCTGAAATTTTTGAACCGGTACACATACTTGGACCAGAGGTTTTGGACTAGTGCACTCACCTATTAAAACAAGAAGCACCCGACACAAAGAAGGGCATAATCCACCTCCCATCACAAACTCTCCTACACCTTCTTCTAATATTGGGGCGCTTAGAGGCATTAGATCCCTAACGCGTGCCAAATAATGATCATTCTCTCTCTAAATATCAGAGGGGTATGAGAGCCCCAAATATCCGCCGCCTTCAGGGAATTAATTATCCGTCTCCCTCCTGACATCATCCTCTTACATGAAACTTTGGTAGCTGGACAAAAAGCCAGGCTCTTTCTCAACAAATTTTATCCATATTGGATTATATGTTCTGTCAACTCACTAGGTAAATTTGGAGGTCTTGCAGCGGCGTGGGATCCCGCAAAATTTGATCTGACACCCTTTTTGTGTTGTGGATTCTTATTACTCACCGGAACCAGCTGTTGGAATAACAAGCCAATAAACATTCTCAACATTTATGGCCCCTTTCAATACAGAAAAATATTTTGGAACAAAGTTGAACTTTATGGCCTCCTGGATTTACAAAATCTCATAATAGCTGGAGATTTAAACTTCACTACAAACCTGGTTGAAGTGTGGGGTGTATCAACGGCTAAAGACCCACTAGCAGACTTCTTCATTAATATTTTCTCATCTCACGACTTGATCGACGTTCAACCAGGTATTCTGGCTCCCTCCTGGTGAAATGGTCCTGTGGGCCCGATGGCTCTATCAAAACTTCTTGACAGATTTTATATTTTTGAAATCTTTCACTCTCTGGATAATAGGATTCAAACTTGGGTGGATACACCATTCATCTCAGACCATGCCCCGACCCTCTTGCAATTTGGAATTTTTGTTCGTATCTCCCCTCCCTTCAAATTAAACTCATGCTGGATTTTGGAGGATGGCTTCAAAGCGATTGTTTGTGCATTTTGGAATGACCCAAGATTCATGAGAGAAAAACATATTCAACAATGCATAACTTGGAAGTTAAACCAGATGAAAGAACAAATTAAAATATGGGCTACACATCACAAGTGATCTGCAACACATCGACTTCAAGTCTTGGAGGAGATAATTAAGGAACTTCATCAAATTGACCTCTCGGGTGGGCCTGATGGGATCAAACAACAACAACTAAAAGTTTTAGAAGTAGAAAGAAACAAATTACCTCTAGTTGATGAAGCACTTTGGTGACAATGGTGTATAATCAAATGGGCACATTGCGGCGATCAAAATAACAAGTACTTCCACAATTATGCAAACAACTCCATAAATAATAAGCACATCTTGGATATTGTGGATGAATCTGGATCAACACAGAGTGGACAAGAGGCTTTAAAAGATGCAACACTTTATTTTTATTAAAGATTTCTACGAGGCAAAACCTCATACTTCACTTCAGGATCAAGTTGATGTAGCCCAACTTTTTCCCCACTCAGTAAACTTAGAGGAATACACTTCCTTGGACATCCCTTGCTCTTTACAAGCACTTCAGATTGCTTTAAAATCCTTCGCTCTGGACAAAAGCCCAGGAGTCGATGGCTGGACCGTGGAGTTCTATTTGCACTTTTTTTATTTGGTGGGGACAAAACTCCTAGAACTTGTTGAAGATTCCATAATTCATGGCAAGATCATCGGGGCAATAAATTCCACCATTCTAACTCTTATTCCAAAATCTAATCATCCGAAAACTTTTGGCGACTTCCGTCCGATGGCCCTTTGCAATATTTGCTACAAGCTCATTTCAAAGATAATTGCAAACAAAATCAAACCAATTATTTTGAGATCTTTGTCCACCGAACAACTTGGTTCTTAAAGGGTCGACAAATTCTTGATGTTGTTGGCTCCGTACAAGAATGCTTACATAGTATAAAGCAAAAAAACACCCCTGCCCTCATACTCAAGTTGAATCTTAAAAAGGATTTTGACTACATAAACGGGGAATTTCTCAGATTGATCTTAATAAAGTTTGGCTTCTGTCCAAACTTCATTAATTGGATAATGAGCTGCGTTACCAGCTCAGACTTTGCAGTACTCATTAATGGAGAACCCTCGACTTTTTTCCACAATGGCAGAAGACTACGTCAAGGCTGCTTACTCTCTCCGCTATTATTCATTATGTTCATGGAAGGACTCAACCTCCTCCTAAAAAAATGCCAAGCCGAGGGTAAGATCTCAGGGATAAAAGTTTCAAGATTAACTAAAATACTTCACCTCTTCTTTGTCAACGATGTCCTCATCATGACAAATGCCAACTTGTCTGATTTGTTGGAAATTTCAAAAATCTTAAAGATTTTATGTTCTGCCTCGGGTCTACTTATAAACTGGAGCAAGTCTACTTTCCACGTCGCAAACATACCTGCACTCACTCTAGAATAGTTGAAGAACCTATTTCCTCACACTTTTTTCCATCTCTCTGTTGGTTTCAAGTACATGGGATACTACATCAAGGTAGACCATTACAAGGCTTCAGATTGGGACTGGTTAATATCAAAGGTGGAAAAAAGAGTGAGCCACTGGTGCAACATATGGTTCACCATCAATGGTTGATACACATTTATAAAATTTGTACTCTAAGGACAACCTATTTACTGGATGGCCCTTGCAGCCATACCCATATCAGTTTTGGATAAAATCATATCAATCACCTACAAATTCCTTTCGTTGGGTAGCAAGGATCAACAAAAAAAGACATCTTTGTAACTGGAAATTGATTGCAAAACCGAAATCAAAAGGCGGTTGGGGAATTAGGAACATTTCCATTTCAACCAAGCACTAGTTGCAAGTTCTCTCTGGTGCACCTTAACCTCTACTAGAATTTGGAGTTCCATCATAAAGGACAAATACCTTCCGTTCACTTATGTTGATACTTTGCTCTGAGCTGGACTTCCACCATCAATATCTGCCTCTCGGACATGCAGAATCATTACAAAGTATGTGCACTAGATTTCAAATGTCATATGAGGGAACCTAGGACGTGGCCACTCCATAATCCTTAGCATTGATCGTATCACTGGATTGGGTAATGCCTCCATCCTCACACCGCATTTAATTGCACATTTAAACTCAAAAATGTTAAATATAAGGTAACCTCAACAGGTTGATTGTACACTGCCAGCTCTCCTGGCCAGCTGTACTTTCTATTCTTGTTTTGATTGAGCCTATTTAGCTCAGCTATTTCCCTTTGCATAGTACTTACTACTTCAAAACTTCTTCATGTACTTGTTTTGTACTCTTCTTCTTATATTCTAATATATTTTTTTATGTTCTATTCTTTCTCTCTACATTTATTGCTTCACAATTTATCATGGTATCAGAGCTTCAGTAGTAAGCCTCTTCACATAGGCTGGAGAGCAACACGATCCTCAAATAGCGCAGAGCTTCACGGATCTTGAGAGCATTTGACACAGACTTTTCACAAGGCTTGGAGAGTTGTCCGTCATACTCTTGAAAGATCCTCGCAGGAAAATTCCACGAGGAAGCTATCTGCTCATACTCTCAAAAGATCACCGTGAGAAGCTCACGCAATGTAGCAGAGCATACTACGCTCGAAAGTTCCGAGGAACAGAAACACGAGAAGGAAGCAGAGATCGAGAAGGAAGAAACAGTAAAGATTCTTGTACAATTTTCAAGAATCATCAAAGATTCATGAAGAAGAGCTGCAAGAGGCGGGAACTCTTGAAGAATTCAAAGCATTTGGTCAAATTCGTGAAAGATAGTTGCAGAAAGAAGAAGCATTTAAAGCATCTTGGAAATCGCTCAAATCTGTCAAAGATTGCAACATAGAACAAAGAACTCGTGAAATTCTTTCAAATCTTTGAAAGATTCACGAATTTTTCTTCCACAGAAGAAAATCCTTGCAAAGGCAATAAAGAATGCATCTCAGGTTAAAAGAACAACCCTCGCGGCCGTAAGATTTGTCCTACGAACAAATCTGAGGTGGAAATCTAGTTCAGAACGGACGAGGAGAGCGCGGAAAAGGCGAAAGAATTTCAGCCGTTAGATCTTGCGCAGAGGACCGACAGTCATTGGATCAGCGAGAAAGTGCACGAGGTTTAGTCCTCTGGAGTGCATAGGAGAAATTTCGATTGTGAAGTCGCAAAATCCCAAAATCATCTGGACCGTCCATCAAGAGACACATGGCGAGATCTCGTCATTCCGCTGACTTGCAAGGTGTAAAGGTCAGAAGACTGTCGTGAGAATTCGTGAATCGTGAAATCATGAGTCATTTTGGACTGTTGGATCGCGAAATATCGTGAGTCATCGATCTTATCCCATCGCAAAATCGGGGATCGGGAGTTGGACGAGCGAAGGAGACTGCTCTCCAAAACTCTGATACGCGAAATCCCGACATCATGTATCATGAAATCCAGAAAAGATTGTGAGTCGTCCATCTCAGAGGACAGGTGGCAGCAGATCCAAGTGCCATCATTTCGGCATTTCTGAGTTCGGGATATCGGAGGTCTTATTGACGAAAGGTCGCGACACTCCACGGCGAAAGTCCTGAAATCCCGAAAAGATCACAACCGTCCATTCATTCGGACAGGTGGCGGAGATCGAGGAAACCGTCGACGTTTCAGCTATCAGGGTTTCAAGTTGACAGAGTTTTTTGTGTCATCAGGGGTCGCAAATCACGAAATCCTGAAACGCAGGAGGACCGTCCATCTGGAGGAGACGTGTGGAAACAATCCATGATCTCGAGAAATTTTTTGAAAAAGCGATTTCGGCAAATCGGTAATTCGTACTTCACATTTTGGAAGCGCAACGTGACAAAGAATCACGAGTCGCGAAATACCGATTCGCAAAATCCCGATAGGATCTAGACCATTAGATCATCAACGAATCTAGACCGTTGATTGTCCAACTGGAACATTTCGACATTTCGGCATTTGAAAGTCCCGCAAGCGAAGGCCATCGGGATTTTGGGAATCGACTTTTCAGGAGTCAAGAGACCAAGAGGTCATGCGTTTGAGTCGCGAAACCCCGAAAGGGACTGCGGTTATATCAGGAGAGGTCATGTGGACCAGAGGTATATCCCAAGGGGCTAATTGAAGTTAACTCCATTTCGGAAAATTGACATTTCGGAGTTCGCGGTTTCGGAAACTCTGGGACAACAGTTCTAAACTTGTGAAATAAAAAATGGTGAAATCCCGAAGGGATCTGGACCGTTAGATCATAGGAATATCTAGACCATTGATCCATGTTTCGGCATATCGGGGATCCTGCAGACAGAGGACCAAGCCACTTCGCATCGCGAAGTCCCAAAACATGAAATCCTGAAAAGGCTTTCGAGAAGGGCCTTTCCAACATATTTTGCATTTCGGGAAGTTGAAAGACAAAGAACCGGAAAATCTTGTAGCATTTTAACATCAAGGTGCATGGTCACATTGCACGGTGACTAAGGCCAAACTCAAGTTGTTTACCCTCTTCGACACTTCAACAATCGAAAGTTGGAGAGTTCAAAGGTCTCGTCTAACGGAGTTCCGAAATCACTGCAATAAAGCAACAGATCTGGTTTGACACGCGGGAGACAGGTAAATATGATTTTTTTTCTTTCTATTTTGTTCAATTTTTTTTTTAAAGATGGTGACTTCTAGAAATTTAGGACCAACTCAGGATCCGATTCTTCTTGGAAAGAACTATGAGTTCTGGTCTCTCCGGATGACATCCTTATTGCAAGCACAAGAGTGCTGGGATCCAGTAGATCATGGATATGTGGAACCAGATCTAGCAGACCTATCTGCCATGACTAATCAGCAGAAAATTGCTCAAGCAACGCAGAGAAACAAAGAAAATAAAGCTAAATTTTGGATTCAAAATTTTGCGGATGACTCGATTTTTTCAAAAATAACAGGTGCTGGTACTTCAAAACAAGCCTGGGACATCCTTAAATCTTCCTACCAAGGAAATGATAGGGTCAAAACAATTAAACTACAGACCTTGAGGATGCAATTCGAGACTCTAAGAATGACAGATTCTGAAAATGTGGATCAGTTCATGACCAGAGTCATGGGCATCGTGAACCAGATCAGATTGACTGGTGAAACCATCACTGATCAACGCATTGTTGAGAAAATCCTCAGAAGTTTACCAAAGAAATTTAAAATGGTTGTAACAACAATCCTTGAATCCAAGGATCTGTCAAGTTTTTCAACAGATGAATTAATTGGTTCTCTGGTGACACATGAGACTAGACTGCATCTCACAGATGAGTCAATCTCCAATGCTTTCAAAACTCAATTTGCCTTCAGCAGAGGGAGAGGTAGAGGAAGAAGTAGAGGTCACCAAGGAAGAGGGAGAAATCAAAGTAACCCTCACTCCAGTGGAGGTAATAGAAAACAGTATCCGAATCAAAATTTCCAAGGTCAAAGACAACAACGACAAAATCAACATCAGAATTTCCAGCCTGAAAGAGGTAGAGGGAGAAGATCAAATGAGAAATCAA
>SNQJ01S0044251.1:16859-32816 GCA_010110895.2 Picea sitchensis
GCCTTTCTAAATTGTGTGTTGAGGATATGACTGTATCCATCATCTCTCATGGATATCTGTTCATTGCAAGCTGTGTTGGAAGATTATTGTTTGGAGATCGCATGGAGAGAGCAGATCACTATGAATTGTAGGCCCCTATGGAAGTGTGAAAGAGTTGCATGTTCACAAAGCCACCAACAAAAAGGAAAAGGTCATTGTAGAGAATGAATACCATAGAGGTTGAAACCTAGATCTGCTGGAACATGAGACAAGATACCAGATGAGAGTCGTCGATAAAGAGAAAGCTCAGGTGAAGGGTATGAAGTTGCAGAGATCATTTCGACAGACGGAGATTATGATGATCGACAACCTCTATTGAAGGGAACGGCACTCGATCTATTCTGCATATTTCTAGATCTGTGGATGGAGCCACTGCAAGGAGAGACAGACTGTAGCAGAAGTACATTTTGTGTTGGATAGAGGTGACGACGGTGAGTGGTCTGCGTTGAAGGATTTTGTTTACCTGAAACGGACCGGCCAAAGGCGAAGTGAATAATTCAAGCACTAGTCAAACAGGCGTCAATAATTTGCTTCGGGTGAGACTGCATCTGCTTCGCGGGTGTTTCTGAAAGGGCCAGTAGCTAGGGCTTGTTGGTGCGCTCTTGGAGTGAACCTCGGGTCTGCCCCTATGCCAACAAATAAGAGGAGTAACAGCTTCTCCATCCACTGCTCGAGCCAGACCATCCCGACAGACCAACATGACTCTCTCAGTCATTAAATCAAGGAGGACCTCTATGATGGATTCTTCAACTGCGGTGAGCTTGTCGAACATATGCACTCAAAAAATAATAATTGGGGGTCACAATGATCTTAGATACTGCACTAGGATGGCCAACCAGATCGCAATGACCACTGTATACAATTACTAGTCCGTAGGCTTCTAATTCTTAGTTGGCAAAAGTGTTCTTCGTGCATGGCACGACGAACTAAATAAGAAATTCGGCAACAGTCTTCTTGCAATGGGAATGAAGCTTCCATTAACATTGATCTGTTCATTATGGTGCAGTCCAACGGTCTAGTGATGATTCTTTAATGCTTTTCTGTCCATTTGGGGTGGAAGTGGAACAAGTATATCGGTCCAACGACTATATTGCTTCGCCAAGACGAAGTGCCATAGGTCGTTGTTCTGATATCTTAGCAAAGATCCCATTCTGTAAGTTTTATTTCTGCGATGTTCCATCTGGAATATCCTGTAAATTTTCAATATCCTCCCTCTTCTCACTTAACTTTCTAGCCTTCTTCCCAGTAATCTTCAACTCGGTCTGTCTTTTTTCGTTCTGATTCCTATTTTCCTTTGGCATAGTCACTTCACACTGCTGAGGTTCTCTCCCATGAATCGGTGTTACTACTTCGTCTATATCTGATACAGATACTCCAGTCTTCTGTGGGTCCTCTAATGCTCTTACAGCTTTGACATCTGAGCTTCTATTGCTAAGTAGCTTCGATTTGTCCTCCTGTTCTTTAATCAACTGTGTGAACCTTCTGGTCATGAAATCTTTTAACTCTTGTCTCTATTGTTCTAAAACCTTTTCTTCTTCCTTCTTCCTAGCTTGATCTCTTTCAATCCAAGGTCTTCCAAGTAGCATAGTAAACAAGGCGTTGTCCTCAATAAATTTGATAATCTCAA
Source organism: Picea sitchensis (assembly GCA_010110895.2). NCBI lineage: Eukaryota > Viridiplantae > Streptophyta > Pinopsida > Pinales > Pinaceae > Picea > Picea sitchensis. Next base: position 18,526 of record SNQJ01S0044251.1, read on the forward strand.
AATCTTCCTCTGTCGAAGTTCCATTGACATTCATAGATATCTGGGTGAGCCTTCCACATGGGTTTACTAGTTTTCCTATGAATAATCCTATTCCACTTAATGAAGGGATCATAACAGGCCTTCCTATAGCTTCCCAAGTTCTTTCTGTCATAACATTCACCTGTTTTTCCTCATCCAGAACACAGTCAATGTCGAAGTCTCCTATCATTACCTCGATGCATTCTTTTTATTTAAAGATCTCTGCTAACTTGACATGTCGGTGATCATTCAAGGAGCCTTTCATCTATAGTAATATCTTCTCTGATTCTTTCTAGGGTTCTGCTAGTTCTGGATTTGCCTTAGGGTTTCCTCCATTCAGATATGACCAAGTATTTCCCAAAACTTGGTCAAGGGCCAACACTGACAGAACAAGGTTATAGTAGATGACATTCTCATCATTGTGTTTATTTTAAAAGGCTAGAAAATGTAAGCTATATTATCTTTCTATTGTATGCAGATGACATGCGTATTATAGGGTCTAATATTTAGGATATAAATATGCTCAAGAATAAATTAGCTGATTCATTTGCGATGAAGGATTTGGGTGCTACAAAGAAAATCCTTGGTATCAAAATAACAAGAGACAATAAAAATTGCAAATTGAGACTGTCTCAGGGTGAGTACATATAGAAGGTCTTGGAGAGGTTTAGAAAGAAGAATGCAAAATCAATTAGTACACCTTTTGCCAACCATTTCAAATTAACTAAGGAAATGTGTCCCAAGACACATGAGGAGATAGAATACATGTCCATGGTCCCTTATTCATCAGCAGTTGGCATCTTGATGTATGTGATGGTTTGCACAAGACCAGATATTGCACATGTAGTGGGATTTGTGAGCAGGTACACGAACAATACAAGTAAAGAACATTGGGAGGAAATAAAGTGGATTGTGAGGTACCGATACTCATGCATTATGTTTTGGAGGTTCAAAAATTGTTTTACAGGGATATGTTGATTCAAATATGACAGGTGATAAAGATAACAGGAGGAGCAGTACAGAGTATTTTTTTACTGTAGGTGGAACAACAATAAGTTGGATTTCAAAACTGCAAAAGGTTGTTGCACTTTCAACAACAAAAGTAGAGTATGTTGCTGATACAGAGGCTAGTAAAGAAATGATTTGGTTACAGAGGTTTGTGGAGGAATTGAGAAAGAAGTAGGAGAATAGTATAAGGTTGTACTATGACAGTGAGAGTGCCATTGATCTTGCAAAGAACTCAGCCTTCCATTTGAATACTAAGCATGTACAACTCATGTATCATTTCACACGATCCATATTGGAAGATGGACATTTGAAGTTGGAAAGGATACATACTAGCCAGAATCCTACAAAGATGTTAAAAAAGGGAGTAACCAGGGAGAAACTGAGTTCCTTCTTAGTTTTAGTTGGTATTCAAGCGTGAAGGTGAAGACGATAAATTTTTCATGTCCAAGAAGGATCATAGGCCAACAGATACAACAACGGTGGAGTTGTTGAGATCAGTCTCCAAGTGGGAGATTATTGGTTGTGGAGCCTGATTATCTTCTTGATTCATAGGTCTTTGTTTTCAACCGTGTTTATACCCCATGAAGAATGTACACCCCAAAATACTGTACACTCCTCCACACAAGGGGGTTGTAGGGGGGGATTTCCCTCCTTGTGGGGTCCGGGTGGAAGTGGGCCCTCGGCGAGGGTTTGGGGGCAAAGCATCTGAAGGAAAAATTTCCTTGTAAATGTATATTGTAATTGCATAGTAAATCTGGACTGTTCATTATAAGGTCACATATATGATGGTAGAAGTTATGTTAGAGTTTTTTTTCCCTAGAAGGAAACCCTCTTTTACGAGGGAATTTTATTGCGACTATGTTGCATCATTGTGAATATTGTATTTTGAGAGAGGAGTCTGTGAGTGAAAGAAGAGGAATTTGCAATGGGTGTGTTGTAGGTTATATCCCTTCATTTGCTGGATAATAAAGGAAGGACCTGGAAATTTATCTAGTGGACTTATCCCACACTGGGTGAACCACGTATATCTGTGTCTCTATTGTATTGTGTATCTTCTGTGTTTTATTTCTGCATTTGTCTTATTTTATTTCTCAGTGATCTTGTTTTACTAACACTAAAGGCCATTGTTTTTCCTCCCCTAGTCATGGTACAGGCCTTGAATCCCATATGTGTTGCAAGAAAACTCTTAATAGTGTCCATATCCCACTTGGAGGATATATATCCCTTAGAAATGATTTTTCTAGTTGTTTGAGACCTTATTCATGGTCATTAAGCTCAGGTAGATTCATTTTAGGCCTAAGGCCCTTTTTTTCCTCCCTTGGCTATTTTATAGGCCATAAGACCCATTTTTATTATGCAAAACAAACTAATGCCACCAAATATCCCCCAAAAGGGACAAACATCCCCTACAAAGGTCTTGTGTGGTTTTTTTAGGACTACTGTATGAAGCTTGATCTCGAGAATATTCAGATAGGGACTTAGAACCTTATGTTCCTTCCATAACCATGTTTAAGGATCTGAGTGCATTATGTGGTGTGAAATGCTTCCTAGTGGCACTAAGGTCCAACCTGGAGGCCTCGAGACCTGACTGTGGTGTTGAAAACTTATTAATGGCACCCATATCCCACCTAGAGGCTAGAGATCCTTTAGATAGGATCTATGTTTCTTTTTGAGGCATTATTCATGACCATGAAGCTTGAGAATATTTTTTTAGGGCCTAAGGCCCTTGTTTTTCTCCCTTGGCCCTAGTAGGGGTCCTAAGACCCATTCTTATTGTGAAAACCATACTAATGGTTCCCTTATTCTAAATAAAAGGCCGTATTCATGGCCATTGCACATGAGAAATATTTTTTTTGTACTTAAGTTCCATGTTTTCCTTCCCCATCCATGGTACATTCATCGACTCTCATATGTTTTGTGAATAAAGTCCTAATGGTGCCCATATCCCACTCAAAGGCCATATATCCCTTTAATATGATCAATGTTGTGGTTCAAGGCCTTGTTTATGGTCATCAAGCTTGAGAATATTCGTTTTGGGCCTAAGTCCCTTGTTTTCCTCCCTTGGACATGGTATATGCCTCGAGACCCATTTTTATTGTCTAAAACATACTAATGGCACCAAAGATCCTCTAGTACAAAGTCTAAATATCCCCCATAAAGGTCTTGTGTAATTTTTGAGGAGTTCTACATGAATCTTGGTACCAAGAAGATTCAAATAGGGTCTTAACACCTTATATTCTTTCCCTAACCAAGTTCAAGGCCCTAACGTGCATTATGTGGTGTACAAAACTTCCTAATGGCATTCCGTTCCAAACTGCAGGTCTTGCGACCCAAATGTGGTTCTCAAAACCTATGAATGGTTTTCATATACCATGTAGAGGCTAAATATCTATTAAACATAATATGTGTGGTGGTTCAAGTAATTTTTCATGGACATTATGCTCGAGAATACTTGTTTAGGGCATAAGTCCCTTTTTTTCCTCCCTTAGCCATGGTAGAGGTCCTGAGACCCATTATTATTAGGAATAATAGACTAATGGGGCCAATATTCCTAGTCGAAGGCCTTGTTTATGTCCATGATAAAGGAACTAAGTCTAATATGTGTTGTGAAAAATATCCTAATGGAGTTCATATCCCACTCAGAGGCCCTAATATATTAGAGGGGATATATGTGGTGGTTCAAGGACTTGTTCATGGTCATTGAGCATAGGAGGCTTTTATTTTCATATGAATCCCTTATTTTCCACCCTTGTCCATGGTATAGGCCTCAAGACACATTTTTATTATGAAGAACATACCAATGGTTCCAAATATCCATCACAAAGGCCTAAAACCTATTAGTGGTATGAAATATGCCCCCTGTAGACTAAACATACCTTATAGAGGATCTATGTGGTGGTATGAGTCCTTGTTCATGGCCATTGACATGTAGAAACGTTTTTTTGGTCCTGATGGCCTTATTTTCCTCCCCTAGCCATGGTGTAGGATCTGAGATCCATTATTATTGTGAAAAACATATTAATGGCACTTACGATCCCCCAAAAAGGCCTAAAACATATTAATGATTTTAAATACCCCTTGGACACTAGAGATCCCATATAGATGATCTATGTGGTGGTTTAAGGCCTTGTTCATGGACACAAAACTAAAGAAGATTTGTTTAGGTTCTAAGGCCCTTGTTTTCATCCCTCAACCATGGTAAGGATCTTGAGATCCGAACTTATTATGAAAAATATACAAATGGTGCCCATATTCATAGTTGGAGGCCTTGTTTATAGCCATTCAACATGATAAATCCTTGTTTATGGAATGAGGCCTTTTCTTTCCTCCTTCCATCATGGTCAAGGTTGTGATACCCATTCTTATTGTGAAAAATATACTAATGGTGCATGTTACCATTGAAATAATACTTAATGATAAAATCCATAATCCACAAGGTACAACTCAAGGGGAAACTGTTAAGGTGGTCACATCTATCACCTTATTAACACATCCTCTTCACTTTAGGATAGCTCTCCTTCATCCTGTTATCACTCCAGAAAACTCTCCTAGGTTGTATCTCAGAGATGCCTGGTAACTTAACTAATATTGTAATGGTTCACTCAATGATAAGTGTGGGGTTGGATCAAGATGAATATCTAATTAACTGGGTTGTGTATTCAAGACTGTCTAGGGATATTGAAACAATACAAGGCTCTTAAGAGATGAAATCAGACAGGTTGAGTATCAAATAGAATAGAATCTAATCAATAAACCATATCACACATATATAAAACAATAGGTATGATGGGTCTAGAAACTATCATAATAACTTATGATCCTTTGCTTAACAATACGATAGTGAGATGACAGTCACCTATGGATTATATAAGCATAGACAGAGAATAACATTCAACTCATAAGCATAGATAGATAAGAAAGAAGAAATCTGATAACATCAATGAAAGAAGCTTGCAAGCCTGGATATATTTAAGAAAAGGTCTGATTATAGTAGCAACATAGTTGAACTCAAAATCGAATCTCTCTCAGCCTCAAAGGATGAACCACCCCCAATAATTAGAAAGTGTAGGCTTTATAGCCTTTACATGAAAGTTCAAGATCCTATAAAACTAGATCTGAATATACTAATAATAGAAAGTCAAAACAAATTTATGAAAATAGGAAGAGATCATATTCCATAGGTCAACATCTTATCTCCAATGATCTTCAAAGTCTTCAAAGTATTTGACATTTGTCTTAGATCTTCATAAGTTGGTAGATAGTTCGAATTTGCCACCTTTGTCTAAAAGACAATGTTTTGCCAAAATTAGGTAGCAAACTCAATCTTCTCCTCTTCCTTGCATCCTTTAATTAAACTGGAACATAAACCCAAAAATGATGCCATTAATTATTATCTATCATTAGAAAATGTCCTCAAGGTATTTGGATAATAAAAACTTGGATCTGTGCGAAAACAATGCCTCTGTGCCCTATTTGTGCTTTCGGTGGCTAATGAACAGTTGAAATGTTTGCCTAAGCCCCCGAAAATTTTGAAAATATTCCTCTCAAAGATTCACCTATATATCTCAAATAAAAATAGATTTTTGAAAATTGAGAGAGGTTTTTGTATATAGTTTTTTTTTTGAGAAAAAACCTCTCTCATTTATTTTATATTCGTTTTCATTTGTCCGTGATCTTCATTTCCAAAACATGTGTCAAACAAGGAAATTCTGAGATCCGAAAATTAGGGCTCAGAGATGAATTCGATTATCCCAATATATGAAACTTGTAGGAAAATTGAGAGAGGTTATTGGTATTTGACATGTTAGGCACAAACTCCTCCGACCATTTCTCAAAATTATCTTCCAATCACTCAAAATAATCATTTGAAAATGATGACTCAACCTAGTAAAAATGCAGAATTTTTGTGCTTTCGGTGGCTAGGAGAGCCCCAAATTTTGCGTTTAAGCTGCCGAAAGCTAGGCTTTCGGTGTCTTAGAAGCCATTTTGGAAAATCTCTTAGCCACTGAAACTTGATTTTTGACTCTTTTGAATAAAAAACAAAATCCAATGTTTTTCAAACTTTATTACAGACATAAGGCTCTAAAAAATGAACATTAAAAAAATTAGAAAAGTATTTTTCAATGACCTCATATCACCTAAAATTAAAAAATTTGACTATGTCATTTGAGGAGATAACATCTGGCTCCAACTGGGATGGATACCTCCCTATGAGGTTTTCAAGAACCTAGTAGTTCCAGTCGTCTTTATCATTGGGCTATGGAGTCATTTGGCCTTTAGAACTGTTCCCTTGCAAACCTGTAGCCTACATGTAACCTGCTTGTAGCCTACTCTGTTTATTCAAAAACCAACAACTGAAATAAACCACTTGCTAAAAAAAAATGATCTTATTCTCCTACTCTAACTGGATCTGAATTCAGGTTAGGTAAAGGCTGATTTCCATAACAACCATCCAAGAAATTTTAATACTGAAGAAATATCATCTTTATCATTGATCAGTAAATGATGTTTGACATGTAACAGTAGTGATAAAAAGTCTTTCAGGAAACCATACTCACCCATAAACAATGGCAAGCTAAGGAAATCTGAAATCTTCGGGTTCTCTAAAAAGTATAAGTCCATGAAGGCTGCCACCAGGTCTTTGAAACCAAGATCAGAAACATGCTGGTCTAAGGAGAACACTAGCTCAACCATGATTGCTCCTTTGCTGGAAAATTGATGACCTTATTGTTCTCTTGTGATCATAGGTTGATCATCAATCATTGTAACTTCCTCCTCAAACAAATGCACAGAAGATGATGATAGAACAGGTCTTACATCATATGAATAAAGATCAGTTGAAAACATATAATTGCCTATACAATCATCAATTATCATAGGCTCATCTTGGTTTACAAACTGATCATAAAATTCACATGCATATATGTTTCTAGAATACTCCGCATATACTGAAGAATCTGATTCTGAATCTAAAATACACTCACCTTCAGGCTATTGTTCCATATTTGTTTCATACTCATTGCTTTCTTGCTCTGAATCCGAAATGTACTGACAGTCTTTTTACTCTTGTGCATACAGGTCTTCAAAGTCAGTCTGCTCTCGAATCCTTCTGGAAGCATGAATGTTCTCCTCCACATCTTGAGCATCTTCAAACAATCTCCTTAGAGATGAAGACCTTCTTTCTAGCAGAAGAAGGGAAAGTTTTGAATGCAAACTCATAACATAATATATCATGGCAACTGTCTCTGTAGGCTGGATCTCCAAAGGCATGTCATGATAGTAGCTATAAAACCTTCGATTGAAAACAGACAAAGCTTTGTCCTTCTCTCTCTTCAAAGCATAAAAGTCAGCAATGTACAAATCAAGAGATTTGTTTTCACCCTAATACTTCAAAAAGGCATTTGATAACTCGATCCAAGAGCCAATAGAATCATCTCTCAAACCTTTAAACCATGTAGCAGCATGTTTGATCAAAGACTTGGAGACAAATCTCACGATCACATCTTCATGAACAATCCGAAAACGATCAACAAAATCTTCAAAGGATTCCAAGTGCCTCTCAGCTGAAACTTGGTTCTCTCCAGAAAACCGGGGAAGATATTCATAATAGTCAAGAGGATAAGGATGAAGGAGATAGGGAAACCTTAAAGGCTTGAAAATCTTCATTCTGATCTTAATTTGAAAGGAAGTTGGATGATCATGAGATTCAAAAGGTTGATGATAGGGTTCAACAATAATGACAAAAGGAGTTGAGCTCTGGACAGGTTTAGAATCAATTTTAATCTCGACAAAATCAGAAGAGTGATCATATTCAATAGGCAAGGGAATGAAAGACTCATCTTTAAGAACAGGTTGTGGTGAAGATAATGAATCAACATCTACAATATAGGGCTGAAAGATTTCCTCTTTTAAAGATGGATATATACAAGAAGGATGATGATTTTTTGAATATACAAAACAAAAAATAATTCTCTTTACATGCGAAGGGAACAACATGAAAGAGCTGATAAAGAAACACAACAGTTCATGAAGCAGACTAATGAACTGATACCTAGATTTGAAATTTAGCTTCTTCATCTTATGTCAGCTAGATCCTTCCTAATGGAGTCTTATTAAACTCGGATGGATCAGGGAAATAGAAGGCTTTGTAAATCTTCCCTAGCAACAGGGTTAAATTTTTTTCTCCTTTTACAAACAAGTCTTGGATAACAGACTCTACTACAAGCAAACTGGTATGAGTATAAGAGTAGAGTTTTTCTGGTTCTGTTTGTAAAGAAATCAGAGAAGAGGAGCAATCCTCTTCCGGGGTATATTGTACAACCACTTTCCCTAAATTATGTACATAAATATGCTCAGAAATAAGATCTATAACAACAGAATCTATTGAAGGCTCATCACCTTTCAAAATTTCTGATTTTCTTACAATTTTCTGAGAACAGGAAGCTTCAATAGAAGTAGACTTAAAGGAAGGTTTTCTAGGTATAGATAAAGAAGTGGTACCTCTTGAGATACCTTATCTAGATGTCCTTGCTGCTCTGGAAGTTTGTCTTTGTAGAGATATCCCTCTTCTGGTGATCTTCTCTAGATCTGAAATAGGTGTTGTAAGTGGCCTTTATGGATTTGCTCTAGTATGATCTCTCTTTGAAGCCACCTTGAAACCGTGGATTCGCTAGATAGATAATTACAACGAACTGATATGTCAAATCTTTTTCTATCATCAAAGATGGATCCATGTCATTTCCCAAGGAAGCTGAGCTTCAATCTCCTCTCCCCGACAATGATGCCAATTTGTTATCACTCCAGGAAACTCTTCTAGGTTGTATCTCAGAGATGTTTGGTAACTTAACTAATCTTGTAATGGTTCACTCAATGATAAGTGTGGGGTTGGATCAATATGAATATCTAACTAACTGGACTGTGTATTCAAGACTATCTAGGGATATTCAAACAATACAAGGCTCTCAAGAGATGAAATCAGACATGTTGAGTATCAAATATAATATAATCTATTCAATAAACCAGATCACACATATATAAAACAATAGGTATGATGGGTCTAGAAACTAGCATAACAACTTATGATCCTTTTCTTAACAATCAGATAGTGAGATGACAGTCACCTATGGATTATATAAGCATAGACAGAGAATAACATTCAACTCATAAGCATAGATAGATAAGAAAGAAGAAATTTGATAGCATCAATGAAAGAAGCTTGCAAGCCTGGATATATTTAAGAAAAGGTCTAATTACAATAGCAACATAGTTGAAATCAAAATCGAATCTCTCTCAGCCTCAAAGGCTGAACCACCCCCAATACTTAGAAAGTGTAGGCTTTATATCCTTTACATGAAAGTTCAAGATCCTATAAAACTGGATCCGAATATACTAATAATAGAAAGTCAAAACAAATTTATGAAAATAGAAAAAGATCATATTTCATAGGTCAACATATTATCTCCAATGATCTTCAAAGTCTTTAAATTCTTTGACAGTTGTAGTAGATCTTCATAAGCTGGTAGATAATTCGAATTTGCCACCTTTGTCTAAAAGACAATGTTTTGCCAAAATTAGGTAGCAAACTCAATCTTCTCCTCTTGCTGACATCTTTTAAAACAGAAACAAAAACCCAATAATGATGCCATTAATTATTATCTATCATTAGAAACCATCCTCAAGGTATTTGGATAAGAAAAACTTGGATCTGTGCGAAAACAATGCCTCTCTGCCCTGTTTGTGCTTTCGGTGGATAATGAACAGTTGAAATGTTCGCCTAAGCCCCTGAAAATTCTGGAAATATTCCTCTCAAAGATTCAACTATATATCGTTTTATTTTGAGCAAAAACCTCTCTCATTTCTTTGAGATTCGTTTTCATTTGCTCGTGATCTTCATTTCCAAAACATGTGTCAAACAGGGAAATTCTGAGATCCGAAAACTAGGGCTCAGAGATGGACTCGATTCTCCCAATATATGACACATGTAGGAAAATTGAGAGAGGTTCTTGGTATTTGACATGTTAGGCACAAAATCCTCTGACCATTTCTCAAAAATATCTTCCAGTCGCTCAAAATAATCATTTGAAAATGATGACTCAACCCAGTAAAAACGTAGAATTTTTGTGCTTTCGGTGGCTAGGAGAGCCCCAAATTTCGCGTTTAAGCTGCCGAAAGCTAGTATTTCGGTGGCTTAGAATCCATTTTGGAAAATCTCTTAGCCACTGAAACCTGAGTTTTGACTCTTTTGAAGAAAAAACAAAATCCATTTTTTTTCAAAATTTATTACAGACACAAGGCTCTAAAAAATGAACCTTAAAAAAATTAGAAAAGTATTTTTCAATGACCTCCTATCACCTAAAATTAACAAATTTGACTATGTCATTTGAGGACATAACACATTCCAAGGGGGTTATTTGTATTAGGATCACTAATTCCAAGCAATGAGGCACAAGGTGAAGTTTAGAGTAGCCTTAGTAAAACATAGTTTTGGGGATTTTAAAACAGGTGATGGAAGGAATTAGAGATCAATGCCAAATCCAACAAGGGATATGGAGTCAAGGTGAATCAAATGGATTATGAGGTCAATAATAAACCCTGTTAAGAGTTGGTATATTTCATTCAAGGATTAGAACCAAAAGGAAGAATAATCCCTCATCCAATCAAGATAAATAATGAAAATCAAGGTTCAACAAGAAGGGGTCCTCACATGAATAACCTTCACCAGCAAGATCAACTATGGATTGGTAAACTTACTTGATATTTTGTCTAGGGATCCAGAGGAAAAATAAAGAAAGGCAACAAATAATCGCCAAACCAAAAAATGAAGAAGAAAGGAATTACCCTACAATGTCTTCCGTCTGAATGGTAGATTTTACCCTTCAAATGGATCGATCTAGTTATCTTATGAAGACTTGAGAATTGCACCATTAATAATTAAGCATGAAATATGAATCAAGATAGACAAACTTCAAGAATCGACAACAATAATCCACAAATAAAGAACCCTTTAGACAACCATATGCTCCAAGAAAGATATGTCAATTAAGATCCAAGGAGTGAAAGCTCAAAAAAATCCAACCATGAGTGATAATGAGGAAGGGAACCTATTTATATAGAGTGTTTCTAAACTTCCTTTATGATAAAATAACAATATCTCATGTGAGATCCTTAGATCAATCCTAGTGAGGGATAAAACAATATTCTCCTCCAACTATCTAGTCTAAACTACATAAAATATGGGGTGGTCAAGCCATATGTACAATGATCCAAGTAAAACAATCCCAAAAGAGAGGAATGTCTCCATAAATGAGGGAAGAAAGTAAGTCAACATGAAACACCTAGGCTCCAACGGACCCCAAAGTGTGTATATTCTCAACAAACTCCTTAAATTTTGCAATTCAACCTTCCTAGGTCTCCTCAAGGTGGATGCATAAGTTTCCAAGCTGAAAAGGGCATATAAATCACTATTAATAATCCTCCAAAGGGGGTAGCCCCACCAAATTAGATCCAAAAAAATATATATGATGTATTAAAGATGTGGAAATCCTCCACAAGTCATGTGAATCATACCCTCAAGTCATGGGATGGCCTAGCAAGCATGCACATGCCAAATATAACCTTTAATGAAATCTCCAAGGTGGATGTACCCTAAAATTAAGTGACACGTTCCTCCAAATGGTGAACAAAGTGAGGACTCAAGAAACTAGGACATGGCATGACATGAGAATCTCAATGCATGAAGAAGTAAGCTCACATTGTTTTGAACAATGAATTGGGAACCATGAACTACCTCGAGATACATGAAGATGCCTTGGGAAATATGAACTACATTGGGAACTATGAAGATGCCAAAAAATATGAATGAATCCAATGTCATGCTCAAACCCTAGGGTGCTTCAACAAAGGGACTATGCATCATCATATGATTAAACAACATGCCATCAAATTCTCTAACTCATTATGAACCATAAAAACAAACAAGTCCCCCAAATATCCAAGGATCTTAGTGATGAAAATCATGAGGGTGGTGAAGAAAAGTAGTGGGATTACACCTATGCAAAATAATGGGTAACATTGCCCATATTCCAATTCAAATTTATTTTTCATATAAATTTAGTGCAAGAAATTTTTGTTTAGGGAACGAGGCCCTTATTTTTATCCTCTGGCCATGGTCAAGGCCCAGATACCCATTCTTATTGTGAAAAATATGTTAATCATGGTTCCCATTTTCTTAGTTAGAGGCATTACTAATCCATTGAGCATGAGAAATATTCATTTAGGGCCTAAGGCCCTTCTTCTTCTCCCTTGGCCATGGTAAAGGCCCTGAATTTGATATGTGTTTTGAAAAAAATCTTGATGGCTCTCATATCCCACCTAGAGGATATAGATCCCTTAGAGAGGATCTGTGTAACGTACCATGTTACCATCAACTCATAAATTTTCTCTAATACCATAATTTAGCATCCCCAAGTTGGGCCATGCCACACAAAAATTCCTCTCTTATACTATTTAATTTATAACATGCTTTGCATATGAAGTAATTATGCAATGCAAAAAACATACAATTCATGCATAAACACGTATAATAAACATGCAAAATTTTATATAAGCATCACACAATAAGTAGCATAAAAAAACCACTGATAAAATAACACTTATATTTTTAATAATTCACCAACTGCATGTAGACCTCAGAATTTCCTCCCATCCATAGACCCTACTGCTCTTAAAACTCTCAGCAGCAGGTCACCCCCGAGCTGAGGCTAGAAACTCCACCAGGGAAGGCTTACTAAGCCAGAATAAGGTATAACCAACACAATAAAACTCATGTCAAGGTTCCAATAGCTGCAACTAGCCTACAACCTTTCATTTACCATAGACTATCCCACCCTAGGAAGTATGCCCCTTCTTTTCTCAATAGTCCTTCAACTACCCCACTTCCTTTTTCGAGGATTTATCAACAAGCTAGATAGAAAGTCTCAGAGTATGTAGCTATTTCCTATCACACAGAGAAAATAATTCCCAACATTTATCCCACCTAAAGAGAATGATCACGGGCCTAAAAACCTGCCTCTTCAACATGCACATAGGCCTGACAACCTACTTCTTCAGTTGAAACTACCTAGGTTGACTGGATACCAACAACTCCCAAAAGCTCCCAAGTACATGAATGAATGGTGATGGAAGGAAGGTATGGACGACCACCAAAATAGTGAGAATGATGATCGACTCATGGTAAGGATGATGGAAAATACACTATTTCCCAACTTTATGTATGCATTTTCCCAACTTGACACTTTTCATGTTGGAAACTACATGGTCCCCGCTTGGCTGATGTGTTCCCCATCCTTAGGACTTAGATTAAAATATCACATAATTTATACTTTAGTAAATATTAATATAATATTTCCTTGGGCTTAAGCCCCCGTGGCTTAGTCCCCCTTCCAAGACTCTTATTCCTGCCTTCCTTTCTAGTGGAGTTCTATCCCCCCATATTATTTTTTTCTTGTTGGTCTACGACAATGATGTATTTTATTAAAATTACAAGTGTGATTACATATTACAATGATAGGCTCAATGGCCTTTTAGTATCTAGGCTCTCCGACTTGAGAATCACATAGACACTCTGGCCTAAATATCTCCTAGCTCACCAGGTTATATGTACATTTAAAATTGGGGCCCAACCTATGGGTATTACATTCCCCTCCCCCTTATTTATGCACTTTCCTTAGTGCATTATATACACATGTACAATAAAAAATCTTCAAAAAAATTCAAAAAGGTGTGGGTAGTCCTTCTGCATGGCATCTTCGTGTTCCCAGGTTGCATCTTCGGGACCATAACAGGTCCACTGGACCTTTACCATTCCTATTTCTCGATTATGGAGAAGCTTGAATTTTCGATCCATTATGCACACTGGTTGAACTCATAAGTCTCCTTCTTGCTCCACCTGGATCACATTCCAATCAATTACATGATTAACATCAGGTACATACTTTTGAAGAAAAGATACATGGAATACATTATGAATGCACATGGATGCAGGTAGTGCAAGCATGTATGCAACGCCACCAATCCTCTATAGGATTTCAAAGGGTCCACAATATCTTGCTGCTAGTTTTGAATAGTTCCCTAGCTTCAAGGAACTTCTCTTGGCCTTCACTTTTAAGAACACATGGTCACCCAATTTAAACTCTCTGTGAGTTATGGCCTTATTTGCATAAATTTTCTTCCTGTCTTGGGAAGCCTTTAAATTGTTTTTTATCTTC
>SNQJ01S0044251.1:32826-82756 GCA_010110895.2 Picea sitchensis
GCACAGAAGATGATGATAGAACAGGTCTTACATCATATGAATAAAGATCAGTTGAAAACATATAATTGCCTATACAATCATCAATTATCATAGGCTCATCTTGGTTTACAAACTGATCATAAAATTCACATGCATATATGTTTATAGAATACTCCGCATATACTGAAGAATCTGATTCTGAATCTGAAATACACTCACCTTCAGACTATTGTTCCATATTTGTTTCATACTCATTTCTTTCTTGCTCTGAATCTGAAATGTACTGACAGTCTTTTTTCTCTTGTGCATACAAGTCTTCAAATTCAGTTTTCTCTCGAATCCTTCTGGAAGCATGAATGTTCTCCTCCACCTCTTGAGAATCTTCAAACAAGCTTCTTAGAGATGAAGACCTTCTTCCTAGCAGAAGAAGGGAAAGTTTTGAATGAAAACTCATAACATAATATATCATGGCAGCTGTCTCTGTAGGTTGGATCTCCAAAGGCATGTCATGATAGTAGCTATAAAACCTTCGATTGAAAACAGACAAAGCTTTGTCCTTCTCTCTCTTCAAAGCATAAAAGTCAGCGAGGTACAAATCAAGAGATTTGTTTTCACCCCAATACTTCAAAAAGGCATTTGATAACTCAATCCAAGAGCCAATAGAATCATCTCTCAAACCTTTAAACCATGTAGTAGCATGTTTGATCAAAGACTTGGAGACAAATCTCATGATCACATCTTCATGAACAATCTGAAAACGATCAACAAAATATTCAAAGGATTCCAAGTGCCTCTCAGCTGAAACTCGGTTCTCTCCAGAAAACCGGGGAAGATATTCATAATAGTCAAGAGGATAAGGATGAAGGAGATACAGAACCCTTAAAGGCTTGAACATATTCATTCTGATCTTAATTTGAAAGGCAGTTGGATGATCATGAGATTCAACAGGTTGATGACAGGGTTCAACAATAATGCCAAAAGGAGTTGAGCTCTGGACAGGTTTAGAATCAATTTTAATCTCGACAAAATCAGAAGAGTGATCATATTCAATAGGCAAGGGAATGAAAGACTCGTCTTTAAAAATAGGCTGTGGTGAAGATAATGAATCAACATATACAATATAGGGATGCAAGATTTCCTTTTTTAAAGATGGATATATACAAGAAAGACGATGATTTTTTGAATATACAAAACACAAAATAATTCTCTTTACATGCGAAGGGAACAACATGAAAGAGGTGATAAAGAAATACAACAGTTCATGAAGCAGACTAATGAACTGATACCTAGATTTGAAATTTAGCTTCTTCATCTTATGTCAGCTATATCCTTCCTAGTGGAGTCTTATTAAACTCGGATGGATCAGGGAAATAGAAGGCTTTGTAAATCTGCCCTAGCAGCAGGGTTACATTTTTTTCTCCTTTTACAAACAAGTCTTGGATAACAAACTCTACTACAAGCAAACTGGTATGAGTATAAGAGTAGAGTTTTTCTGGTTCTGTTTGTAAATAAATAAGAGAAGAGGAGAAATCCTCTTCTGGGGTAGATTCTACAACCACTTTCCCTAAATTATGTACATAAATATGCTCAGAAATAAGATCTATAACAACAGAATCTATTGAAGGCTCATCACCTTTCAAAATTTCTGATTTTCTTACAATTTTATGAGAACAAGAAGCTTCAACAGATTAGACTTAAAAGAAGGTTTTCTAGGTACAGATAAAGAAGTGGTACCTCTTGAGATACCTGATCTAGATGTCCTTGCTGCTCTGGAAGTTTTTCTTTGCAGAGATCTCCCTCTTCTGGTGATCTTCTCTAGATCTGAAATAGGTGTTGTAAGTGACCTTTATGGATTTTCTCTAGTATGAGCTCTCTTTGAAGCCACCTTGAAACCGTGGAGTCGCCAGATAGATAATTACAACGAACTGATATGTCCAATATTTGTCTATCATCAAAGATGGATCCATGTCGTTTCCCAAGGAAGCTGAGCTTCAATCTCCTCTCCCCAACAATGATGCCAATTTGTTATCACTCCAGGAAACTCTCCTAGGTTGTATCTCAGAGATGCCTGGTAACTTAACTAATCTTGTAATGGTTCACTCAATGATAAGTGTGGGGTTGGATCAAGATGAATATCTAACTAATTGGACTGTGTATTCAAGACCGTCTAGGGATATTCAAACAATACAAGGCTCTCAAGAGATGTAATCAAACATGTTGAGTATCAAATATAATATAATCTAATCAATAAACCAGATCACACATATATAAAACAATAGGTATGATGGGTCTAGAAACTAGCATAACAACTTATGATCCTTTTCTTAACAATCAAATAGTGAGATGATAGTCACCTATGGATTATATAAGCATAGACAAAGAATAACATTCAACTCATAAGCATAAATAGATAAGAAAGAAGAAATCTGATAGCATCAATGAAAGAATCTTGCAAGCCTGGATATATTTAAGAAAAGGTCTAATTATAGTAGCAACATAGTTGAGTTCAAAATCGAATCTCTCTTAGCCTCAAAGGCTGAACCACCCCCAATACTTAGAAAGTGTAGGCTTTATATCCTTTACATGAAAGTTCAAGATCCTATAAAACTGGATCTGAATATACTAATAATAGAAAGTCAAAACAAATTTATGAAAATAGGAAAAGATCGTATTTCATAGGTCAACATCTTATCTCCAATTACCTTCAAAGTCTTTAAAGTCTTTGACAACTGTAGTAGATCTTCATAAGCTGGTAGATAATTCGAATTTTCCACCTTTGTCTAAAAGACAGTGTTTTGCCAAAATTAGGTAGAAAACTCAATCTTCTCCTCTTGCTGGCATCCTTTAAAACATAAATAGAAACCCATTAATGATGCCATTAATTATTATATATCATTAGAAATTGTCCTCAAGGTATTTGGATAAGAAAAACTTGGATTTGTGCGAAAACAATGCCTCTCTACCCTCTTTGTGCTTTCGGTGGCTAATGAACAGTTGAAATGTTCACCTAAGCCCCTGGAAATTCTGGAAATATTCCTCTCAAAGATTCACCTATATATCGTTTTGTTTTGAGCAAAACCCTCTCTCATTTCTTTGAGATTCATTTTCATTTGCCCGTGATCTTCATTTCCAAAACATGTGTCAAACACGGAAATTCTGAGATCCGAAAATTAGGGCTCAGAGATGGACTCGATTCTCCCAATATATGACACCTGTAGGAAAATTGAGAGAGGTTCTTGGTATTTGACATGTTAGGCACAAACGCCTCTGACCATTTCTCAAAAAAATCTTCTAGTCGCTCAAAATAATCATTTGAAAATGATGACTCAACCCAGTAAAAACGCAGAATTTTTGTGCTTTCGGTGGCTAGGAGAGCCCCAAATTTCGCATTTAAGATGCCGAAAGCTAGGATTTCGGTGGCTTAGAATCCCTTTTGGAAAATCGCTTAGCCACTGAAACCTGATTTTTGACTCTTTTGAAGAAAAAACAAAATCCAATTTTTTTAAAACTTTATTACAGACACAAGGCTCTCAAAAATGAACCTTAAAAAAATTAGAAAAGTATTTTGCAATGACCTCCTATCACCTAAAATTAACAAATTTGACTATGTCATTTGAGGAGATAACACATCCCAAGGGGGGTATCTGTATTAGGATCACTAATTCCAAGCAATGAGGCACAAGGTGAAGTTTAGAGTAGCCTTAGTAAAACATAGTTTTGGGGATTTTAAAACAGGTGATGGAAGGAATTAGAGATCAATGCCAAATCCAACAAGGGAAATGGATTCAAGGTGAATCAAATGTATTATGAGGTCAATAATAAACCCTCTTAAGAGTTGGTATATTTATTTCAAGGATTAGAACCAAAAGGAATAATAATCCCTCATCCAATCAAGATAAATAATGAAAATCAAGGTTCAACAAGAAGGGGTCCTCACATGAATAACCTTCACCAGCAAGATCAACTATGGCTTGGTAAAATTACTTGATATTTTTTCTAGGGATCCAAAGGAAAAATAAATAAAGGCAACAAATAATTGCCAAACCAAAAAATGAAGAAGAAAGGAATTACCCTAGAATGTCTTTCATCTGAATGGTAGATTTTACCCTTCAAATGGATCGATCTAGTTATCTTATGAAGACTTGAGAATTGCACCATTAATACTTAAGCATGAAATATGTATCAAGATATATAAACTTCAAGAATCGACAACAATAATCCACAAATACATAACCCTTTAGACAACCATATGCTCCAAGAAAGATATGTCAATTAAGATCCAAGGAGTGAAATCTCAAAAAAATCCAACCATGAGTGATAATGAGGAAGGGAACCTCTTTATATAGAGTGTTTCTAAACTTCCTTTATGATAAAATAACAATATCTCATGTGATATCATTAGATCAATCCTAGTGAGGGATAAAACAATATTATCTTCCAACTATCTAGTCTAAACTACATAAAATATGGGGTGGTCAAGCCATATGTACAATGATCCAAGTAAAACAACCCCAAAAGAGAGGAATGTATCCATAAATGAGGGAAGGAGGTAAGTCAACATGAAACACCTAGGCTCCAACGGCCCCCAAAGTGTGTATATTCTCAACAAACCCCTCAAGTTTTGCAATTCATCCTTCCTAGGTCTCCTCAAGGTGGATGCATAAGTCTCCAAGCTGAAAAGGGCATTCAAATCACTATTAATAATCCTCCAAAGGGGGTAGACCCTTCAAATTAGATCCAAAAAAATATATATGATGTATTAAAGATGTGGAAATCCTCCACAAGTAATGTGAATCATACCCTCAAGTCATGGGATGGCCTAGCAAGCATGCACATGCCAAATATAACCTTTAATGCAATCTCCAAGGTGGATGTACCCTAAAATTAAGTGACACGTTCCTCCAAATGGTGAACAAAGTGAGCACTCAAGAAACTAGGACATGGCATGACATGAGAATCTCAATGCATGAAGAAGTAACCTCGCATTGTTTTGAACAATGAATTGGGAACCATGAACTACCTCGAGATACATGAAGATGCATTGGGAAATATGAACTACATTGGGAACTATGACGATGCCAAAAAATATGAATGAATCCAATGTCATTCTCAAACCCTAGGGTGCTTCAACAAAGGGACTATGCATCATCATATGATTAAACAACATGCCATCAAATTCTCTAACTCATTATGAACCATAAAAACAAACAAGTCACCCAAATATCCAAGGATCTTAGTGATGAAAATCATGAGGGTGGTGAAGAAAAGAAGTGGGATTACCCCTATGAAAAATAATGGGTAACATTGCCCATATTCCAATTCAAATTTCTTGTTCATAGAAATTTAGTGCAAGAAATTTTTGTTTAGGGAACGAGGCCCTTATTTTTATCCTCTGGCCATGGTCAAGGACCAGATACCCATTCTTATTGTGAAAAATATGTTAATCATGGTTCCCATTTTCTTAGTTAGAGACCTGACTAATCCATTGAGCATGAGAAATATTCATTTATGGCCTAAGGCCCTTGTTCTTCTCCCTTGGCCATGGTAAAGGCCCTGAATTTGATATGTGTTTTGAAAAAAATCTTGATGGCTCTCATATCCCACCTAGAGGATATAGATCCCTTAGAGAGGATCTATGTAACGTACCATGTTACCATCAACTCATAAATTTTCTCTAATACCATAATGTAGCATCCCCAACCCCAAGTTGGGCCATGCCACACAAAAATTCCTCTCTTATACTATTTAATTTATAACATGCTTTGCATATGAAGTAATTATGCAATGCAAAAAACATACAATTCATGCATGAACACGTATAATAAACGTGCAAAATTTTATATAAGCATCACACAATAAGTAGCATAAAAAAACCACTGATAAAATAACACTTATATTTTTAATAATTCACCAACTGCATGTGGACCTCAGAATTTCCTCCCATCCATAGACCCTACTGCTCATAAAACTCTCAGCAACAGGTCACCCCCGAGATGAGGCTAGAAACTCCACCAGGGAAGGCTTCCTAAGATAGACTAAGGTATAACCAACACAATATAACTCATGTCAAGGTTCCAATAGCTGCAACTAGCCTACAACCTTTCATTTACCATAGACTATCCCACCCTAGGAAGTATGCCCCTTCTTTTCTCAATAGTCCTTCAACTACCTCACTTCCTTTTTCGAGGATTTATCAACAAGCCAGATAGAAAGTCTCAGACTATGTAGCTATTTCCTATCACACAGAGAAAATAATTCCCAACATTTATCCCACCTAAAGAGAATGATCACGGGCCTAAAAACCTGCTTCTTCAACATGCACATAGGCCTGACAACCTGCTTCTTCAGTTGAAACTACCTAGGTTGATTGGATACCAACAACTCCCAAAAGCTCCCAAGTACATGAATGAATGGTGATGGAAGGAAGGTATTGATGGACACCAAAATAGTGAGAATGATTATTGACTCATGGTAAGGATGATGGAAAATACACTATTTCCCAACTTTATGTATGAATTTTCCCAACTTGACACTTTTCATGTTGGAAACTATATGGTCCCCGCTTGGCCGATGTGTTCCCCATCCTTAGGACTTAGATTAAAATATCACATAATTTATACTTTAGTAAATATTAATATAATATTTGCTTGGGCTTAAGCCCCCGTGGCTTAGTCCCCCTTCCTATACTCTTATTCTCGCGTTCCTTTCTAGTGGAGTTATGTCCCCCCATACTATTGTTTTCTTGTTGGTCTACAACAATGATGTATTTTATTAAAAATCCAAGTTTGATTACATATTAAAATGATAGGCTCACTGGCCTTTTAGTATCTAGTCTCTCCGACTTGAGAATCACACAAACACTCTGGCCTAAAAATCTCCTAGCTCACCAGGTTATATGTACATTTAAAATTGGGGCCCAACCTATGGGTATTACATTCCCCTCCCCCTTATTTATGCACTTTCCTTAGTGCATTATATACACATGTACAATAAAAAATCTTCAAAACACTTCAAAAAGGTGTGGGTAGTCCTTCTGCATGGCATCTTCGTGTTCCCAGGCTGCATCTTCGAGACCATAACAGGTCCACTGGACCTTTACCATTCCTATTTCTCGATTATGGAGAAGCTTGACTTTTCGATCCATTATGCACACTGGTTGAACTCAGAAGTCTCCTTCTTGCTCCACCTGGATCGCATTCCAATCAATTACATGATTAGCATTAGGTACATACTTTTGAAGAAAAGATACATGGAATACATTATGAGTGCACATGGATGCAGGTAGTGCAAGCATGTATGCAATGACACCAATCCTCTCTAGGATTTCAAAGGGTCCACAATATCTTGTTGCTAGTTTTGAACAGTTCCCTAGCTTCAAGGAACTTCTCTTGGCCTTCACTTTTAAGAACACATGGTCACCCAATTTAAACTCTCTGTGAGTTATGGCCTTATTTGCATAAATTTTCTTCCTGTCTTGGGAAGCCTTTAAATTCTTTTTATCTTCAATTTTTCTTCCTTTCCACGAGCAATTTTGTCCCAACCATTGCATTTGCATCCTCTTCTAGTGTTTTCAAGCTGTAGTATTGCACTTTCCATATAATTATTCAAATGGGCTTATCTTCAAAGATGAAAGATACCCATTATTATAATAAAAAACTTCAATTAAGTGTATCATGTCTTCCATTTTGATGGACATCCATCACATACGTCTTAACATCTTCAATCACCCTAGGTATTATCTCTGGCCTCCCATATGACTTTGGATTAATGACGATAAAAGCTTCGAATTATTCCCAAATCCCGCTGAATAACCAAACGTTTCAAAGAATTTGATGTGATTTGGGATCTGTCGGAAACAATTTGCGGTGAATGATGGCTTAGAGTTTCCCTCATATGAAGCGCGTCTGCAATGTTTGCTGCCTTGTGATTTAGCTGAAATTTCCCTCATATAAACATCTACAATGTTTGCTACCTTTTGAGTTAGCTTCACTAGAATAAAATGAGCAGCTTTAGTGATCTTATTCACCACCACCATGATGGAGTCATGTTTCTTCACTATTCTGGTTAACTTGGTGATAAAATCAATTGTTATCACTTCCCATTTCCACTCAGAAATGGGCAATGGATGTAACAAACCAACTAGGTGTTTGTGCTCAACCTTTACCTTTTAACATTCAAGACATCTGGCTATATAATAAGCCACCCCTTTCTTCATGTCTGGCCATAAATATTGGCTCTTGACAGATGCAATTATTTTCTGGTAACCTGGGTTCCCAGAATAAGGCACATTATGCATCTCTCTCAACACCATGTTTTTCAACTCCTGAGAATTAGGCACATAAAATCTGCCCCTATACATGAGGATTCCATGCTCTCTCATCTCAAAATATTGAATTTTCTATTGATTATTACATTGCTTTAATTTCTCTTTTGTTTCCATATAGATATTATCTAATTTTGCAGCTTCCAAAATTATGTCCCTCAAATCAAATTTGTATATGCTAATAGTTGTAGCATGCATCTCATGCACCCTCCTGTTGAGTGCATACACCACCTTATTCTCCTTTCCTTTTATATGCTTAATATCAAAGTCATGTTCATTGAGGAATTCTAGACATATACTTTGTCTAGAATTCAAATTTGGTTGTCCAAATAAATATTTTAGAACATTATGGTATATCCTCAGTTCAAATCGTCTACCCATGAGATAGTGCCTCCACATCTTTAAGGCATGCACTATGGCTTCCAATTTGAAATCATGAGTGGCACAATGTCTCTCATGCTCTTTTAGCTTCCTCGACTCATAGCATATCACATGCCCATTTGGACTAAGGACTCCCCCAAGTCATTCCTTGCATGCATCATTGCACACCACAAAATATACATTTGAATAAGAAATCTTTAATATTGGTGCACTTGTCAATAAATTCTTCAAGTGCTGAAAACTTATTTCACAATCAGAGGTCCATTCAAATATCACACCCTTGTTTTTCAAATAAGTGATTGGGTGTGCAATCTTTGAAAATCCCTCAAGAAATATTCTATAATACCCTGTAAGCCCCATGAATGATCATACCTCTGAGACATTCTTTGGTATTGGCCATCCCTTAATGGATCTTATTTTCTCAGGATCCACTGCTATCCCTTCCTCTGAAATGATATGGCAAAAATAATGTATATGCCTCTGGTAGAATGAGCGCTTGCTCAAATTTTCATATAGTTGATTCTCCCTCAATACTTGTACCACCATCATCAAGTGTTTCTCATGCTCTTATTTATAATTGGACTAAATAAGTATGTCATCTAGGAAGACAATGAAAAACTTATCCAAGTAATTTCTAAAAATACCATTCATTAAATACATGAATATAGCTGGTGCATTTGACAACCCAAATGGCACCATTGTAAACTCATAATGGCCATACCTTTTCCTAAAAGAAGTCTTGCTGATATATTCTTCTTTGTTTCTCACCTAATGATATCCTGACCTAAGGTCAATCTTGGAGAATATCTTTGCATCTTTCAAATGATAAAAAATATCGTCTATCCTTGGAAAAGGACATTTGTTATTCACAGTCACTTTATTAATCTTCTTGAAATCAATGCATAATTTCAAGGTACCATATTTCTTATTAACAAATAATACCGAGGAACCCCAAGGTGACACACTTGGACCTATATAACGATTTTTAAAAATATCCTCAAGCTGTATTTGTAATTCCTTCATCTCTATCATGCTCATCCTATAAGGATTCTTGGATATAGGGGTTGCTCTAGACATCAAATTAATAGAGAAATCAATATCTCTCTTCGGTGTAAACCCCAATATCTCTTTAAATACATCCTCAAATTATTTTAGGACTACATAGTCTTTAATATTTGGAACTTTATCCTTAGTTTCCTCTTCCATATGTACTACAAATATTTACCAACCTTTCTTGAAGATTTTCTTCAACTACAAGGATAGAATTTATCTGATGGTTATAGCCCTTGGAATACCTTAAACTATCCTTAAGTTTCCTTCCTCATCTAAGCAATTAAAGGATTATTATAGCAATCTAGGACAACATGATTCTTTTCCAACCAATCCATACCAATTAGGCAATTATAAGAACCCAAAGATATGATATTCAAGTATTCCCTTATGCTTAGTCCATTCATGTCCATTGGACATTTCTTGAGAATATCATTAATTATTCTTTTAGCTTCTGTAGATAATTGAACTAACCAATATTTCCCCAACTTTATTATTGGAAAATGAAATATTTCCACCAACTTAAGATCTATATAGCTATGACTAGCTCATGAATCTATTAAAATGGAAATAGGTTTATCATTTATCTTACCTTCCACTTCAATCATTTGGGAATGAAACTCAACTTTCTTGTTGTCCAAGGATGCATAGATCCTTTGCATGCTTCTTCCCATGTCCTCAATTGTATCAACATGTTGTACATTGTGAATAGTCCTCACCTTTTCACCTCTATGAGGAAAATCACTATACATGTGATCAACCTCACAACCCCAACATTTAATAGGTTGTTTCTTTGTCCTTTTCCCCAATGTTTCTGTCATGCTAGGCTCATTTCAAGTTGGGATGCCCCTGAGAATGATTTTTGAATAATGGTGGATTGTTCCCCTTCTTCCTCTACTCAATCTTACCTTTCTTCTTATCTTCCCAGGCCTTTCAGAAAGTTGGTTTTCCTCTATGTTGATCATAGAGGAACTTGGCTCTCCTTATTGATTCATCCAACATCTTGGGATCATGATACTATATCATGTCAGTGGATATTAATGGAAACCCACTTATAAACCTTTGAATCTTGATCTATTCATCCTTGATGAAGTCAACATAGTTCAACAGTTCTAAAAATATCCTTTCATACTCGTCCATGGTCATACTCTCAAGATTTAGTTCAAATAACTCCTTCATCTTCCTATCATAATAACACTTGGTCAATATTTGTTCTTAAAGTACTTCTTGAACTGCCTCCAAGTGATCTTCTTCTCATGCATGTGTTGTACTTACACAAATTTGTCCCACCACAATGATGTTTTTCCCTTCAGCTGGTAAATAACAGTTCTTCCTTCTACCTGTAAGGAATAATTGTGCAATTGAAAGAATCTCCTCATGCCCAACATCCAAGTCTCTACATATTTATATTTCTTATACTCACCATCAAAGGTAGGAGTTTTGATGTTATTAATTTCTCCTTGTAGTTCATCCCCCCCAAACCGCCTCTTATACTTTCTGACATGAGATATACTTGGATTGTTGTATGCCCTTCTAGTTGAGTTCCTTGGTGAGTGATGATGATGTCTACCTTCACTTCTAAGTTCTTCCTTTCTGGAAGGAGATATATAACTCTTGGACTTTCTTGATCCTGTCTCCTTAACCATTTTCTTTTATATTGTGTCCAAGATCTGCAACAACTTGATGTTGAATCCATCTTGTTGCTCCTTAACCTTCATAAGCCTCTCATTATCAGCCTTATAGCTTTGCACATATATTTTCAAACTCTTAATAGTCTCCACCAAATTCATTCCATCATCTTTTCCTTGTCCATGCCCATTGGATTATGTCCTTGCATTACCCATGCTCACACCCAACCCCCTGACTTCATCTTCATAGTTGTAAGTTCTATGTGCATATTCCATGCTTTTGGTCTCTGATTTCTTTATTGAATTCTACTTGGTTCTATTTGTACCCTTAGTTATAAAAAATGTGTATGTAATAGGATTTGTTAGACTATATTAATTTAACAAATCTATCATTTTATGCACCATCCTTCCCTTTAAATGCACCAAAAATATCATTTATGATTTTCTTGTGAATTTTACTGTCCCATTTACATTTATGGATGAATGCATGGACTCCTCTGTCCAAGACCTTTCCAACAATTGTTCTCTTGCTCAATTTTGAATCTTGAGTGGAAAGTTATTGATGGAAAGGGAAAGGAAAGGAATATCATCTAGGAAAGGATATCCATTAGCACATGCAACATAGCTTCAACACTTAGTGATCATTCGATCATTACTTCGAATTTAATATTGACCATTGGTTTGTTATCGGTGGCCATCAGAATAGTCGACATGACCCTTGTACTTAACAACCATCCGATCTAGACTCTGATTCAATATTAGCCATCAAAATATTTCACTGCGGGTCTTAGGTCATTATTTCTTCCATTCAAACTTTTGCAATCTCCAAACTACACTCTCACGTTATGAAGCCCTTATTTTACACCTATACTTCGAAACTTTTCCAAAAATTTCACCGTGGGTCTAAGCCATTTACCCGATTCACTTGTCGATATCCGCGACCCCATCCATCTGATTGATTTTTCATACTTAGAAAAATTCATATCATTCACCGTGCTCCATGATGCCTTGATACTTAGTCAAATTTGTAAAATTCACCGTGGGCCATGGTAATTTCATGGTTCCTCCATAATACCCCCGATCCTCTCTATCCACCTGATCCATTCTTTTACTTAGTCAATTCTTGAAATCTCATTGCAGTTTTGGAGTCAAGGTTCCACAGGGTAGGCAGACGCCCTGCCACCTACCACACAGGCCATTGTGTACCTTCCATCATAGTATTACACATCACTCTTCTGCCACCTCAACTGACACATGGCCTCCACGTCATGATGATGTCACCGTATGGAAAAATACCCAAAATTTTCCAAATACGCCCAATTTCGGAATTTCTTTTATCAACCATTCTTGAAGCTCTATACTAAGCTTGTTGTGGCCAATTATGGCCTTGTAATATGAATTTGACCCCCTTGAACGAAATTTTACTCCTCTCTATCGAATTTCCCTTGAATTTGACTGTGGAAATTGGGGCTTTTGCCCAATTTCATCCAACTCCACACAATTGCATAATTTTCTTCCACAAGCGCCATGTAAACATAAATTTAACCTCTATTCTTGAAATTCAACTCATCCACATCGAATCCTTCATGAATTATACTACAAAAATTGGGTTTTTTCCTCAAGTCCTTCCAATTTCCCTATGGTCGCTCTGCAATTTTGAAATTCAACCAATTATAGGCCTGAAAATGCCCAATTAGAGATTCAAATTGGGGATTTTTAATATCTGAGATGAATTTTCTTCAATTAGTTATGAATTTCCCCCAAATTTGTAAGAGCAATTTTATCAAATAGTTTGCAGACATACTCTAAAAAATAAATTTTTGCAATTTTTCATCTTCAAGACTCTGTTATTCGACCCATGCAAACTCAATGTCGAAACCTGAAGCTATGATACCACTTTGTAACATAACCCATTACCATCAACTCAAAATTTTTCTATGATACCTCAATGTAGCATTCCCAGCCCCAAATTGGGCCATGCCACACAAAAATTCCTCTCTGATACTATTTAATTTATAACATGCTCTGCATATGCAGTAATTATACAAGGCAAAAAACATACAATTCATGCATAAACAAGTATAATAAACATGCATAATTTTATATAATCATTCACACAGTAAGTAGCATAAAAAAAGAACTGATAAAATAACACTTATCTTTTTAATAATTCACCAATTTTGTGAATACCTCAAGCTTTCCTCCCATCCATAGGATTTGTTGCTCATAAAAATCTCAACATTAGGTCACCCCTAAGCTGAGGCTAGAAACTCCACTAGGGAAGGCTTCCAAAGCCAGAATAAGGTCTAACAAACACAATAACACTCATGTCAAGGTGCCAATTGCTACAACTAGCCTACAACCTCTCCCACCCCAGGAAGTGTGCCCCTTCTCTTCTCAATAGTCCTTTGGCTGCCCCACTTCCCTTTTTGGGGATTCAATAATAGGTCAGACAAAAAGTCTTATAGCTATATAGTTGTTTCCCAACACACAGGGAAAACAATTCCCAGTAGTTTTCCCACCCAGAGAGAATGCTCACGAGCTTTAAAACTCACTTCTTCAGCTTAAACTACCCAGGTTAAATGGATACCAAAATATCCCAAACGCTCCCAAGTATAGGTATGAATGGTGATGGTAGGAAGGTACAAATGGCCACCAGAATAGTGAGAATGATGATCAAATCATGGTAAGGATGATGGAAAATAGACTATTTCCCAACTTTATGTATGGATGTTCCCAACTTGACACTTGTCATGTTGGGAACTACCTGGTCCCCACTTGGCTAATACATTCCCCATCCTTAGGAATTATATTAAAATATCACATAAATTAGACTTTAGGAAATATTAATATAATATTCCCTTGAGATTAATCCCCCTATTCCCTTGGGATTAAGTACCCTTGGCTTATCTCCCCTTCCCTTCTAGTGTATTTCTATGCCCCCATACTCTTTTTTTCTGGTTGGTCTGCAACACTGATGTATTTTATTAATAATCCGAGTGTGATTACATATTACATAAGCACTCTAGCCTCAAAATATCCTAGCTCACTAGCCTATATGTACATTTATAATTGGGGCTCGAGCTAGGGTTATTACAATTGTTGGATTACTGAGAGGGGGGTTGAATCGGTAATAGATATTTTTAATAATTTTTAACCACAATATATAAGTGTTGTTAACTTTATGATCAATTTACCAATATCATTCAACAAGTGAAGAATAAATAAACCATGAAATATGAGCAATCATATACATACACAGTATACCAATATTTTTACGTGGAAACCCAATGTGGGAGAAAACCACAGAATGTTTTTTCTTATCTGTATTTAAGAAGTAAAATCATTGGAAGCACCAACTTCCTTTGTTCTCCAGCTGCAAATGGAAGGAGGCTCCAACACTCTATATTTTTATGCTACAACCCGAGGGAAGCTCCAACTGCCTAATTCTCTAGCTCCAACCAGAAGGATGCTACAACCTCCTATGTTCTCTGGCTACAACCGGAAGGTGGCTACAACCACCTATCCTTGCCCCATCCAAACACCCTAAAATATAAGTGTCAAATAACTTATGAAACCATTGCCACTCTATCACTGTGAAATCCTCCACTGTAAACCTGTACGAATCTGTACCAACAACCTGTAGTCAACCTGTATCAATAAGATGTAGTCAACATGTACCAATAACCTATATTCAACCTGTATTAATAACCTGTAGTCAAATTGTACCAATTATCTGTACCAACAACCTGTAACAATAATCTCCTCAACAAATTAGATCTGATAACATATATCTCATACCCAATATCACAAGAATATAACTCAAACCATGTGAAACTATGTCTCTTAGTCGTGTGCCATACATATGCAAACAATCATAGTCATGTATAATAAAACCTCACATCAACCAGACATCAAACCTTCACTGTTATACAACCTCAAATTGTACCAACAACTTGAGAAACACACCTCAACAAAAAAACCTCAACCATGTATCAAGAAATACAATATATGCCTCACCAATCAGCCCAACAATATGTACCAATGATAAATACCAAACATACCATCATTGTACCTATGTAGATCTGTCTCATTTAGTATGTACCATAAAACCAACAACCTCTCTAGGAAAAATCCTCAATTTCCCATAATGCTCAATCTCCCATAACCATATCTCATGTAAACAACAAGATCCAACTACTCATAAGCATATAACATACATTTTTTTTATCATGTAGCTTGAAATGTCATACCTGAACACTATCACACTTCATGTAATCTCTAATCAACCTCTACAACCTGAACCATGCCTCAACCCTCAGTTTTGGTAGTGCCTCGTGTGATGAAAGCGAGGTGTCAAGAGAGGCCTCGCATGACAAGCTCTACACAACCTGAGGGGGTGCTTCACAGAGCGTCTACTGGGTGACCCATGGGGACTACCCTACTTAAGGTTTTTCACGATATTTTAACTCTCCACTGCGGCCATGAAACCTTACCGTCACTCTACCTTCGCTTCCTCAGACTTGCACAACTTTAGATGTATCAATGAGTACATACAATAATCCTTTCACAACAATAGATATTCAATGTGCTTAGTAGGTGCTAATGGGAGTCCCTTGCTCTCTTATTTATACTCTCCAAGTGGATTTCTTTAGGGGTTATCTTCTAACTATTTTACCCAACTTCCATCTTTTAGGGATAACCCACTTTCAACTACTTTACCCACTTGCAACCACTTTACCATAAATAGTAAACTCACCACTTCTTGTTCCAAATAATTTATTTTTAATTATTTTCTTATTGCAACAACTTTACTCATGGTTAACTCCGAGTTACAACCACTTTGACTAGTAAACTTATTCTAGGAGCTTCTTGTATAATTTACTTGTTTGAACTTCTAGGGGATTCTAAATAACTCATGAGGTTTCTCCAACTTCACTAAGCCATATATCCTCAACCATGAGGAAATACATGATGTACCACATATCACCGGAAACAAAACGACATGTAGTATCCATCTATGATAGTATCTCCTACAATTTCATTGATATTCATTACATAATCCTTAGATAAACATGGGTTCCTTATCCAAACTTCTGGGGATACCATAATTTACTACCTGACTTGCTTCAAGGGTTGAAATCAATGATATCCCCCTTTGTCATTGATGTAAACACTCTGATGCAACACTGAAGTCATGATGCTCATGCTCCCTCTCTGACCATCACTCCCCTTGGAATCAAGTATATGTGCTTTCTCTCCTTGCATATGATAAATATCTCCCCCTTTGAAATCAATGACAAAGGTAAATTCTCTTCAGGGATGCTCCCTCTGACTAAAATCTCCTTGGGGTTGCTCCCCTTATATGAATTGTCCACTTTCCTCTTCATGGTGCTTCCTCATGTAAATCTATGACATATAAGAATAACATTCAAAAGTCATTGTGGGGAAGAAACTACTTCAATTTTCTGGCGAAGATACTCAAAATCTTCCATTGGAAGCGGTTTTGTAAAGATATATGCAATCTATTCTTTGGACCCAACATACTCAACTCAAATATTCTTCTCTGCAACGTGTTCCTGTAGAAAATGAAACTTGATCGAAATATGCTTCGTCTTGGAGTGCATCACTGGATTCTTTGAGATATTGATGGCACTTGTGTTATCACAAAATATTGGAATGGGATCATCATGCTCAACCTATATAAAATTAAATGTTTGTTTCATCCATAGGACCTATGTACAACATGTTGTTGTGTCAATATACTCTACTTTAGTTGTAGACAATGATATTGTTGACTATTTCTTTCTTAGCCAAGATACCAAACACTCACCCAAGTATAAAGTTTCTCCACTTGTACTTCTTCGATCATCAATGCATCTTTCCCAATCTGCATCTATGTAGGAAACAATTGATAGATCCTTCCTTTTTGAATACCATAATCCAAAATATTTTGTACCCTTGAGATATATGAATATCCTCTTTACTGCTAAAACATGTGATTCCTTTGGTGCTACTTAAAATTGTACCACCTATCCAACTTCCTGAATCACATCTGGTGTAGAATTTTCCACATAAAGTAAGCTTCCAATCATTGACCTGTACTACCTTTGATATCTAGCCTTTGAATCATCATCTTTACTTAATTTTCCACTATTTTTCATAGGTGATGCAAAACCCCCACCACCTCTTGGGGCTCATGCGACCTCCCGATATAGGATCATTCTTACAAGGGAGTTGAATTATCTCTCAGGCTCTTGTTGAACCCTCGAAATACTCTACCACATGTCTTTTCCTTTTTCCGTGCGTGTAAAATTGTGTTTGCCAGGGTATTATCTCTTCAGCAGAGAGATCCACATGACCTCGGGCCAAACCCGTAGGCTAAACCCTTTAAACAGTAGGAAATCCACCACTTTGAAGCTCTGGGCTTCAAGAGTTCCAACTACAACACACAACGATTCTCCCGAACACCGAATTCGCGAATAGACGAATAAAGGCGGGGATCAACGACTCTCAATACGCGTTGTGATCTACAATTCACAGAAGTTTCGGGACTCTGGGCTTCAAGATTTTTCCCTGATCCAACATACAATACCTTCAAATGCATGAAATCCAAACTAGCATATCGAACGACTGACGCCTGCCTCATATATTCGGTTTACGTTTACTCCGCGCTCCGGGCTTTAGAGATTTTAACGACTTGAACAACACTTCCTTCTGGAGTGATGATCTAGTGAGCTAACGAAGGGTTGGATATATGATCCACATGTCCCTCTCAATAGATGATCGAGATATACTCCAACCTTCGGGAGTTCTCGAGCCAAAACACTTTACGCCTTCATTCTCTCGGACTATCGTATTTTCGAACCACTAGCAATCTACCGACACGTGGCCCTAACACCAACGGTCAGGATCTACTCCGGGTTTCAGAGCTTCGGGAATTATAGAAACTTTTTCAACAACTCTTCAATTTCTATAGATAGCCGGACTTCCAGACCATGCTTGATTTGCAGACATGTGTCCTTCGTCTACCAATGATCCAGATTAACTTCGGGCTCTGGGACTTCGGGAAATTTTTCGCCTCCACGACACACACCTAAAAACTTTCGAATACCCGAAGTCTGAAGGAATTAAAGGGTTAGCACCCGTGTTTCTTCTCCAGATACAACAGTCGTGAAAACTTTTGGCTCCCTTCGAATGGATCTCGTCCGCTCGTCCTCCAGACAAAATTGATTCTCCTTTCCTTTCGGGATATAAATCTTGTTATCATTCCTGATCTTTACCAACTTTAAAGGACTTAGGATTTGGCACATGTTGTCACAGGGGAAGACCTGAGTTTCACTCCAAGAGCACACCAACAAGCCCTAGCTACTGGCCCTTTTGGCAGCACCTATGAAGTAGATACAGTCTCACCCAAAGCAACTAAGAGGGGGATCACAGGACAAAAATGTCTACAACCAGGGGAATATTAAGTGGATATATCAAAACAACAATACATCATTCATATATCACTTATCATCGAGGTCTATCCTGCACAGCTATATATCTGATATAACAGAAGACTGCGAATAAAAATATAACAATGACAGAGATCCAGGCATCAATCACACATACGACACAAAATATACATGGTTCACCATCTCTTTAGGGCTACGTCCACATAAATGTGCTTATGATTTATTAAGGTAAAGCATACAGTTCTTATTTGCGCTCTCAGCTAGCAGATATTCTTTCTTCTCTCTCTTTCTCTCCCTTTCCTGCACACCCAACTGCAGGACTTGACCTTCCTACACAGTTGAAGATCTCACAATACAATCCTCTCCCTCCACAATAGAGCTATAACAACAATATCATACCAATAATCAATGACCAAAAACAACAACAACAACCCGACCCAGGTCCTCTTGACCTTTATTTATACATTAAAATCCCTCATCGACAGCCTTAGGTCAAAACCTAGGTGTCAAAACCCTAGATACCAAAACCCTAGGTTAGCTTGACCTGCTTTTAACGAGCTTTGCCAGCCTGTCTTTCCTTTTTCATCGCGCAGTGCTCCAAAGCATATGATGATGGATTTCTCTACTTGTTGAGTTGTCCACGATCCTTCTTCCTTACTGATCTTTCATCCTTGATCTCCTCATCCAACGAATTTATTTTCTTCACTTCGCTCCATCTTTCCTGCTCTTTTGCTCACTTCGACTCAGTGATATTTACTGTGTCTCCTGCAAAGCTCGCTTTTTACCTTTCCTTCCTTGTTCTTCACTTCCTTCCATAACCAAGGGCCAATAGGCCCCCAACACTCACCTGTGTCTCATCCCGAGGCACTTCAGATCTGATTCTCTTGTTTTACTTCGACTTTGGATTGCCTAGTGCAGCTCTTGCTTTCTGCTTTATGCCTCCATTCCATCCTTGTGCAGACTATCTTTTCTGTGTCTGGTACCCAGTTTCAACTGCACCTGGTACCTGGACCCTTTTCCTCATGATTTTACTGAGAGCTGCGAGGCAGATGGTTGTCATAGTACAACTTCAATCGACTCCCATTCACCAATCCTTCCTTCCAGTCTCCCTTCAATGTCTTCAACTGTGCAACTCCTCCTTCTGTAACATAGGCAATCTCATATGGTCTGAGCCAATGCGTTCTGAACTTCCCAGGGTGTTTGATAAACTTACTGTCATACACGAGTACTAAATCACCTTACTTGAATGTCTTCTTCTTGATGTGTCTGTCATGATAGGCCTTTTCTTGTTCCTTCTGAACTTGCTGATGGAATCCTGCAATGAATCTATCTTCTTCTAGTTCAACCAACTATGCAAGCCTCTCGCAAACAACGTCGGTATCATCCATGTCTGTAAATGCAACAATTCTTAGGCTTGGTACTAAGTATTCCATCGGGACAACAACTTCTAAACCATAAACCAACTTGAAGGGGGTCTGTATTGTTAATTTCTTGCAAGTGTCTCTATAAGCCCAGAGTATTGCTGGTACTCTCAAATCCCATTCATCCCTGTTCATGCTGCAAATCTTTGTCAATATTGTCTCCAAGATCTTGTTGAATGCTTCAACCATTCTGTTTGCTTATGGATGGTAAGGTGTACTCTTCTGATGGTGGAATGCAAATTCTTTAGTCAAGGCTTCAATTGTCTTATTAATGAAGTGTGTACCCTGATCACTCATAAGGATCTTAGGGAATCCAAAACTGGTTATTATGTCATCAAATAGAAAATGTGCAGCTGTAGTTGCACTATAGTCTGGCTTTGGCCCATCTGGTTAAGTATTCTATGGTAGTAATAATGTACCTTGCTCCTGTGCGCTTTCCTAGTGGGTTTATAGGCCCCACGAAGTCAATGGCCCACTTTTCAAATGCTTGTAGGGTCATCTAC
This sequence comes from Picea sitchensis, assembly GCA_010110895.2. Classification (NCBI taxonomy): domain Eukaryota; kingdom Viridiplantae; phylum Streptophyta; class Pinopsida; order Pinales; family Pinaceae; genus Picea; species Picea sitchensis. Next base: position 53,569 of record SNQJ01S0044251.1, read on the forward strand.
GGTGATAATGGCATTTCATCTCTTCGGGATGGTTTTCCAACTCTCTGGCATACATCACATGCTCTGGCATACTCTTTAGCATCTCTGTGTAATGTAGGCCACCAAAGGCCAGCTCGTAGAACCTTCTACGCAGTTGCTTTCCCTGCATAATGTCCTTCTGTGATGCCTTCATGAGATTTTGCGAGGATCAGTGGTCACTCTATCTCCATAACACACTTCCTTAATATTTCATCCGATCCCATTTTGTACAATTGTCCAGCTATAAGTGAAAATTCTACAACATGCACCACTAGTTGTTTCTTCTAAGGAATTATATACTCACTTGGAGTCATTCCTGTTGATAGGAACTGGACTATGTCTGTGAAGTGGTCATCAATATTTCTAATGATGAGTAGTTGTGCATCTGGTAATGTATCCTCCAAACTGGTAGGTTCTTCACCATGTTCCAACCTTGATAAGTGGTCTGGGCCCTTGTTCATTCTTCCTAGCTTAACTATGATCTCAAAATCATATTCTTGAAACAACAGAAGCCATCTTCACATTCGCCCTCCCAACACTGGCTTGTTGACTAGGTACTTCAATGCGGAGTGATCAGTAAACATTTTAAAGTGTCCTCCCTGTTAGCGATAAAAAATGCACTAGCATTTTTTAAAGAATGATGCCTAATCTTGTAGGGAAAATTTGACTAGCTTCCCGAGCTCCAAATGTAGATTTGAAAGCACCATTGGAAAGCTTAGGATTTCTAGATGTCGATCAACTATTCAAGCATGTAAAACAGACTCTCCATAACTGAAAAATTTGATTTTAAAAAACTTTGCGCTTTCACCAGCTAACCCGTCTTGAATTTTACTAGTTAGCTGGTGAAAGCTCCGCCTTTCACCAGCTAAGGAGCGGATTTTTGGGTAAATTAGCTGGTGAAAGCCTGTCACGACCAGAATAACCAAATTTTTTCCCAGATTGGGATTTTTTGAGTTTGAATGGTTTGAAACCACTTCAAACGGACATGTGTTGAATTATCAAGTCTAATTCAAAGGCTAGGTTTGAGGGATAAGGTCAAAAAGAGGTTTTTCAACTACATTTGGCATCTTTTTCAAAGGCAGAATATCAGGGTTTTTGCACACTTCACCAAATTCGAATTTTATCTTTGGAGGACCAAATCAAACAACCTTGGGAGGCTAAAACGACACTTCATCAACAATCTACTACTCTTAGATATGGATTGACCTCATCTTGAGGATCTCTTCCTAATTTTTTGTAAATATAGTTTACTTTCTGTTTTTAGAATATCAGATCCATTTTTTTAGGATATGAGAGCTGTGATGTAAAGCTATAAAGCTACAGACTTAAGATAGACACAAGGTTCAAAGTGGGAATACATTTTTGTGCTACTGTATAGACTCTTATTGCATAATAAAATTATAGTCTCCTTTCGCTTTCAATATCAGAAATATTCATGTTTCCTTTTCTGTACTTTATTTCAGTTTATCTTAGCTTATGAATACTGTCATCTCTTTATTGAGCTCATAGACTTGAAGTGAAGGTTTTCTTTCTATCTTGCATTAAGCCCTACATCCAGTTGTATTTGGCAATCAAGATTAGTGTTCTTCATCCTCTCCTTTCAAATTACTTGATCTGATTATTGTTTCCTGAAAGCACTGTTTCTTTTGAATGTATGATGAGTTGTCTATTACATTAATCATTGAGGATCCCATTGTTCCAAGCATACCTACACATTATTTTTAAGTTACCAAGCATCCTTAGTCTACAACCCTAAGGAGTTTCTTGGAGTGATAACAAATTGGCGTCGTTGCCGGGGAGAGGAGATCGAAGCTCAGCTTCCCTGGGAGACGACATAGATCTGATATTTGATGATAGACAAAGGTTGGACACATTATTTGGTTGTAATCATCTATCTGGTGACTCCATGAAGGATGAATTCGATACGACTCCATTGTTCTGAAATTCGTTGGCGACCCCACTGGTATAAAATAAACAAGATCTTATCTAAGAGGTATGCGTTTTGCGATTTTTCAAAGATTGTTGGTTTCCCTAATCCAGTGCCTAGTAGAGATGAATGGGAAAATAGCCTTCCCAGATTTTGAGGAGAAGAATGGGAAGTGCCAGCTGAACATTTGCTGGACTTTCCTGATTACATGCATCGGTTACAAGTTGTGCATGAGGATGTTTAGATCTGACTCTATTGTTTCTCATTAGAGGGAATTGCTCATGATTCGTACCGGTCTCTGCCTTATGCTAGTATAAACTCTTTAGAAGATTTTCATGCTACTTTTCATGTGTTTTGTAAAGACCATTTTCCAAATGATCCTCTCTATCCTGAATGCTATCATGAATTTCATTTATTGACTAAAGACTCGGATGTTAATGAAGAGTATGTTGTTACCGAGAATACTCTTTGTTATCAAGAGATTGATGATTCACATTATGACAACCATTGTGATGCTTTAAAAATTGTATTAAATGCATATTTTAAAGATGATTGTGATGATGATTCGATTATCCATTTAATAATTTGAAAAATGATGAGCAAATTGACATATCAGCAGGAGATAATTTCAGATCTACAACAAATACTAAGGGAAGCCTTGAGTTTCTAGATTTGCAGACAAAAGTGGTTTGCAACAGATATGAAGAGGAAGGTGAAGAAAAGAAGGGCTCAGATCAGGAACTGAGTATGCATTTTTCTCCGACAAAGGTTGAGCAGTTCACATTCATCATTGATATCAAGGAGGACAGCCAACAACATCATTTTCGTTTACAGTCAGAATAGAAGCTTGAAGAGGTATTCCTTTACTATTTTATTGATCCTATTGCCGATTTTCTGGAATCATTGAGCAGTATAAAGATCAAGATACTCTTGTCAGATGAAGGCTGTTTCTATCATTTTTTCGGAACACATCTCTGTTGGCTACGCATTCTTTTATCTTTGGGATCAAGATCAAGAATGTTGTCAACAAATAAATTTCTTACATGGCTTCATTGGAAGCATGACTTTACTTGACAAGAGGCAAGACAAATGGTTAGAAGTAGGAGTAGATAGAGAATGATTTCGTCATCAAGCATGGTTGAAGATTCTTTTCAGTTTGTCAGTTTGCAGCAATTATTTGTTTTCAGTAATGTATGTTTCGGGTTTGAATAAAGATTGCAGAGGTCTGGTGACAACATTTGAGACTCCATAGCCCAATGGACTAGACACTGGAAGACTGTGAATGTTTTTGGGTTACAGGGTTTTTCAGAACTGCATTTATGAGGTAAAAAATGTCAGCAAGGCAAAAGGTTTCTATGTGCTTTTACAAATTCGAGTTTTAAGGCTAAGCTCAAGTTCCACATTGCTCCAGCTTCATGTGCCCTGCACAGTTACATAACATACATAGGTTATTCATATAATCAAGTCAAATTTTAATGTCAAGTATCAAAGCTCACGAAGATACAGTTGCCACAACATATTGATTTAATTATCAAAACAGGATCTAGTGAAAAAATGTTGCAACCCAGTTTGTCAGCCTGCTATCTCAGAAGCTGCAAGAAGATTTGCTTTGAAGGTGCCTAGGTTATTTAGTCTAGATGATGTGCGAGTGTTACCTATTCAACAATCTGTGGTAGATGATTGTGAGAAAGTTGTCTTTTGGTAGCTAGCAAATCAGCTTACCCATGACAAGGCCAAAGAAGTTCTGAGAGTGCTTTTCAATTGCAATGTGAACAGAGTCTGATCCAATCTCGTACAGGGCATCCATCTTCCCAGCAGCTTTGCAGTCAAAGATTGAGTCTTTGGTGGCCTGAGAACAGATAAAGGAGGATGAGAACACGACATAGAGTATGCTTAGACCTGTAAATATTTAAAATTCAGAGCATGGCACCTTGGAAACACTGCCAGATATAAATTCCTCTCAAAGATCTTCTCATAGTTTTCATTGGATGGCAAGAGCTATGTTATCGGTGGAATAATTAGTATAAAAAATCTCTGACTTGTGGTGAAGAATTGAAACAAGAATGTGGTGAGAGTAACGGTGCTCCAAAAGGGTATGAGAAGCAGGTAGTATCTAATTTGAAATCATTGAAATTAAAGGGAATGGAACAAGATACAGAATTTGACATTCAACATGAAGAAATGGCTCAAGCACATTCTGAGGATTCTCAACAACCAGAAGAAGAAGTTAAAGAGAAGTCGCACATGAATGTTGTCTTCATTGGTCATGTTGATCCTGGTAAAACAACAACGCAACAAATGTTGGAGATGAAGGAGGCTTTGTTCCAAACATTCAGGAGAATAAAGAAGGCCTAGAATTATTGAAGATTGCCATTGAGAAAGAAGGCTATACTGGAAAGGTTGTTATCGGCATGGATGTAGCTGCTTCTGAATTTTACACTGAGAAGGATCAAAAGTATGATTTGAACTTCAAGCAGGAGAATAATAATGGTAGCCAGAAGATATCTGGATCTGAGCTGATCAAGCTATACGAATTGTTTATTGAGGATTATCCAATTGTATCTATAGAGGAACCCATTTGATCAAGACGATTGGGCTCACTATGCACATTTACGGCCACAATTGAGGAAAAAGTGCAAATTATTGGGGACGATCTACTGGTGACAAATCCAAAGCATGTTGGAAAGGAAATCAATGAAAAATCTTGCAATGCTCTTTTACTAAAGGTGAACCAAATTGGTTCTGTTACTGAAAGTATTGAAGCAGTAAAAATGTCCAAACGTGCTGGATGGGGAGTGATAACAAGCCATCGCAGTGGCGAAACCGAAGACACCTTTATTGCGGATTTGGTAGTGGGTTTGTCCATGGGCCATATCTAGACAGGTGCTCCTTGTAGGTCTGAGCGACTTGCTAAATATAATCATCTCTTATGAATTGAGGAGGAACTGGGGTCGACAACAGTCTATGCGGGTGCAAGTTTCCGCCAGCCTGTAGAGCCGTACTAAAGAAAAATATTTGGGCATCCAAAGAGGACAAGTGGCAGAGGTTTCATCATCAATTCCAGATTTCTCTCTATCATTCGCATAACCAAGATTTCTTCCACATTCCAACCACAATATCAGCAGAGAATCAGACGATAAAGATCAAATCCAGATTCTAAAGATTAGTTCCAGATTTGTTTCCAACAATTTTCAGCAACATTTACCATTCGAGACTTTTTGCAACTAATGTTTTTTATAGTTTTATTTTTGAGATTTTATCTAATTTCTTTCCTGTAAATTAGGGGAAGTTTTGATTAATGTCTTGATTATAAAAACCACAGTTTGTGAAAGGGAAAGGACCAAAGAATGTCAAGTTCTCAACAGTTGATGGAGCATTAAAAGCATCTCCTGCTATGAGTATAGCCGATGCCTTTCAAACCTTGTGAGTGATGGAACAACTGTGCGTGAAAAAAATCAACATGTGTAGAAGTTGGGGGTGATCCCTCCAATGGGACATATTTTGTTGATCGCTTGAAGCGTTTCGTGGAAGATCCTCAGACTAAAGAGGTCGCAAAGGAGGCAGCTGATATGGTCTTAGCAGGTGATATTTTTCAGTTCAATAGTTGCAACTGTTACTGAAGGTCATTCCATTTTACAACAACATGAAGGCTTTAATTCAGTACACAATATCCTCAAATATTGGTGAAGTTGCTTCAATATTTCTAATGGTATCTCTAGTAGGAGATGGTCATACACTTGTAAGCTTTGCCCAACTCAGGACATGAGACCAATGTTCCTCTTGGGAAAGGTTTTAGGTGTCTCTCTTCAAATAAAGATCACATGTTTTCTCCTTCAAAGCTAATGCATGTGATTACTTCTCAACTGGAAAAGCTAAAGCTATAACCCTTAATCATTCATTAAAAAGGTTTTGAGCCATGGTCTTATAGGAGGAAGAAGATCTCTGATAATCTATATTCATCATGGCTAGGCAGCCAATATCCAGATTTGTGGCAATATATATTGGGTTTTGGTACATTTTATTTCAGAGGACCTAGGTGGCTGGCTTGGTCTTCTAATTCAATATGGATCAGTTATCTTCTGAAAATCTTCTTCCAGAGTCCTTTCAGGGCAATGACATGACTGAGCAACTTGCATTGATATGGAGATTGAAATAGAGATGGACATTGGTTCACAAGGTGTAATGATGCTCTTCAAAGAAACTGAGCAAGGTGAAGTGTTTGATTCAACACACCAGGACATCTCAAGACAAATGATTTGTATTTGAAGCTGCTGAAAAACAAAAAGTCAAAGACATCAAGTTGCCTGCAATACTCTCATTTCAAGGTTGAAGTTATCCTGGAATTTTCAAAACCATGGTTACATATTTCACCATCCTGCCTATGTTCAACACGTTTCTTCTTAATGAAGAAATTGCCACAACAGATGCCATGTCAATGTGCAAACAACATTTCCAGGGGAGTTTGAAGCAGACATGCTACAGATAAAGAAGATTGGGAAAGACAACAACAAACTTTGGAAAATATCCAGATGATAAATTGTAAAGGATGAATGAATCCATGCCCAATACTAAAGGCACAGGGCCTGCCAGGTTCTTGGAGACCTTGTAGGGAGGTCTCCATCCCAGTTGGAGCTAGATGTTAGCGATAAAAAATGCACTAGCATTTTTTAAAGAATGATGCCTAATATTGTAGGGAAAATTTGACTAGATTCCCAAGCTCCAAATGTAGATTTGAAAGCACCATTGGAAATATTAGGATTTCTAGATGTTGATCGACTATTCAAGCATGCAAAACAGACTCTCAATGTCTGAGAAATTTGATTTTAAAAAAATCTGCACTTTCACTAGATAACCCATCTTGAATTTTACTAGTTAGCTGGTGAAAGCTCCGCCTTTCACCAGCTAAGGAGCAGATTTTTGGGTAAATTAGTTGGTGAAAGACTGTCACGGCCAGCATAACCAAATTTTTGCCTAGATCGGGATTTTTTGAGTTTGAATGGTTTGAAACAACTTCAAACAGACAGGTGTTGAATTATCAAGTCTAATTCAAAGGCTAGTTTTGAGGGATAAGGTCAAAAAGAGGTTTTTCAACTACATTTGGCATCTTTTTCAAAGGCAGAATATCAGGTTTTTTGCACACTTCACCAAATTCGAATTTTATCTTTGGAGGACCAAATCAGACAGCCTTGGGAGGCTAAAAATGCACTTCATCAACAATCTACTACTCTTAGATATGGATTGACCTCATCTTGAGGATCTCTTCCTAGTTTTTTGTAAATATAGTTTACTTTCTGTTTTTAGAATATCAGATCCATTGTTTTAGGATCTGAGAGCTGTGATGTAAAGCTATAAAGATACAGACTTAAGATAGACACAAGGTTCAAACTGGGAATACATTTTTGTGCTACTGTATAGACTCTTATTGCATAATAAAATTACAGTCTCCTCATGTTTCCTTTTCTGTACTTTATTTCAGATTATCTTATCTTATGAAGACTGCCATCTCTTTATTGAGCTCATAGACTTGAAGTGAAGGTTTTATTTCTATCTTGCATTAAGCCCTACATCCAGTTGTATTTGGAAATCAAGATTAGTGTTCTTCATCCTCTCCTTTCAAATTACTTGATCTGATTATTGTTTCCTGAAAGAATTGTTTCTTTTGAATGTATGATGAGTTGTCTATTACATTAATCATTGAGGATCCCATTGTTCCAAGCATACCTACACATTATTTTTAAGTTACCAAGCATCCTTAGTCTACAACCCTAAGGATTTTCTTGGAGTGATAACACTCCCAACAAGTAGTGGCAGAATTTTTGTAGTGCATACACCATGGCTAGTCCCTCTCTCTCTGTAGTGGTGTAATTAACTTCAGCTGTGGATAGCTTCCTACTGGTAAATGATAATGGATGATCAATGTCCCCTTCTCCAGGTTGTGCCAGTATTTCTCCTAATGCAATAGAAGATGCATCGACATGCACATGGAATTATTTTCTCCAATCTGGAAAAACCAGAATGGGCGTTGTGACCATCTTCTATTTCAGTGCGTCGAAGCTCTGCTGACATTCATCTGTCCACTCATACTAGCAATCATTCTTCAGCAGATTCTCCATTGGTTCTGTAATTTGGGCATATCCTTTGATAAATTTCCTGTAATATCCATCATGGCCTAGTGTAGTGCACAGTTGTTTGACTGAAGTAGGAGGTGGAAAATCAACTATAATTGCAATTTTAGATGGGTCAACCAACAATCCTTGCTTGCATACAATATGACCTAATAACACTCCAAATGGTGAGAATAAGATGCATTTCTTTAGATTAAAATCAATTTGACACTTCTTTCATTTGTCCAACATTATCCTTAGACATTCACTATGATTTTTCAACAAACTAAAAACAATCCAGTCATCAAAGTATGCTTCTAAAAATTTATGCAAAAATTCTTTGAATGCTTCGACCGCCACCCTGGAAAAGATGGTTGGGGCATTCTTCAATCCAAATGGAATTACTGTATATTAGTAGGATCCTGAATCTATGGAAAACATAGTCTTATGACGATCCTCCTTGGCAATGCGGATCTGATGGTATCCCGAAAATCCGTATGTAAAAGAATATACTTCCTTTCCTCCCACGTTATCCAACACTTTGTCTGTGAATGGTGTAGGGAAAGGGTCATGCAGACAGGCCTCATTCAACTTTCTAAGGTCCACACAGATCTTGATTTCTCCTGTATTCTTGTCTTGTACCACCATAGGGTTGATCCACTCCGACTCTTCGACAGGTTCAATAATCCCTGCTTCCAACATTTTGTCGAGCTTGATCTTCACTTTTTCCTTGTATTTTGGGTTCAGTCTGTAAGGTCTTTGCTTGACTGTCTTTGCATCTGGTTTCAAAGGTATTCTCATCTCACCCATAGGCCCTTATATTCCCTTCATATCAGTGAATTTGGTCGGGAACAAGTCCTGATATTCATGCAATAACTCTGTAATCTTGTCAATGGTAGCAGCGTCCCAATAATCTTTGACATTGGCAAGCTTCAGTGTCTCCTCTGTCCCAATATTGAATTTCTTTATTTTGATCGGATTTCCTATGAATGGAAGCTCAACTCTTGGTCCTTCCACATTTTTGTGGCCTTTTGTCTTAGTGATGTTTACCTTCCTCGGATCATCATCCTCATCGACATTAATGTTGTAACATCCTTGCAATTTATGGAATGGCGTGGTCCATTCATCCTCTTCTTTCTCCAAAGGGAGGCCATATGCCTCCTTAAATACTTTGTGTCTCACAATCTGTAATTCTTGGTCTACTAAAGGAAATTCACTTCAATCAAAAAGGTGGTTACAAAATTCTGGATCATACCTTCCCAATCTAAAGTGATGAGGCACAACTCCGCTTGAAGGTACCAGTTGATAGGAATCGTGTCCAACATGTTAATGAATCTATGCACCCATTTTTCTTGAGGAATGTCACTCCAGGCCTCTTCATAGCTTTGCACATGGTCCTTTGGGCAACTTCAACCTATGTACCTCACTTCGTAGCTTCCTACTTGTGCTGAGAACCGCGTTGTCATCAAAGTTCAACATTGTGTCCAATCTATGATGTTTCCTTTGTGCGTCCCCCACCATCTTGCTGGTGTGGCTTTCATGGCCTCATCCATTGCCAACAACCTATGTTGTGTTGGTACACTTGTCTCAAACTCTGATAAGAAGTGTTCTAAAGGGTTCAGCCCATCAAATGTATGTAAGTTACTCACTATTGTGTCGATCCAGCGAACCTCTCTGGTTAGTCTAGCACATCTTTTGCTAGAGACTTCATACATCTAGTTCTGCCATTTCTCCAGTGCTTCTTCTGATTCTGATGAACATGTGTTGTCACTTCGCCATCTCAGATTCCCATCGGTTGTAGGATTTATATAATCCTATTGTCTGGTTGTTAGTTTGTAGGTGTTTTCCAGTTCACATGCGTGGTCTTCTTCTCTGATAGGCTTTGTGTATTGAGGACCCTCATCTGGATGTAAAGGTGCAATGACCCTAAGGCCATCTCTTTCAAATGTCATACGCGTCTTATTTAGATCAACAAAAGTAGAATTTTTGAAGGCCTAATCAATTCCTAGCAATGCAGAGTAAGGTCAGCTATCATCAACAATTTCAATTACCTCAAAATCTGCAAAGGTTCTTACTTCATCGATGTCCACTGGGACATGCTCTAATCGTCCAAATGGGCTGACAACTTGCTGATCGGCCATGTGAAACCTGATAGGGGAGTAGATAAGCTTGGGTTTCCCCATTAGTGCCCACTTTTGCTTCGTCATGACATTGACCTTCGACCCTAAGTCGAGGACCACATAGTCTATATCATACTCTCCTATCTGAGCATTCAAGTGTAATTATTTATTTTTCCTTCTCTTCTTACCAATTTTGTGTACTTCCCTATTCAGTAAGGGGTCTATATTTCCTAGCTCATATTGTTTAACCAGATTTTGTAGTTCTTGTATAACTTTCCCATCTTTAAGTAGTTCTATAAACATATATAAGAAACTGACAAGTTTACTTACATCTTTTCCCTCTCTGAGCTAAGAAGACTGATCAAATGCGTGAGGCATTCCATATTCTCTTATTTCTGGTTGTGTTTTTGAAGAAGACCCTTGATCTGATTTGAATTCTTGCCTTGCCTCTTCAAATATTTGACTTTCTTTCTTTACATAAAAAATCTGGGTCTTTTATGCAGCTTTTCTGATTCCTAAGTCTTCTGCAATCTTCTCTTTGGTCACTCTATCATGTCCTGTAACAACGCTTCCTCTTGTAATAACAACGACTCTAGGATCAGCTTCATGAGGTTCCTCTTTGATTAATTGTATTTGTGGGTTCTGCTGAGGTCCTCATCTTTCTTGAATCTTAGCCAACAACATAGGGCAGTCCTCGATGACATGCTCGAAGGAATTGCAATAACTGCAGGTTGTGCAAGGGTTCTGGAAATCCCTCGCTAAATGTCCCGGCTGTGCACAGTTGTAACATATTATTTGTCCTCAGCCTTGACCCATACCTCCTCCTTGTCCTCGTCCTCTATATCCACCACGAAGATTGAAACTTCCTCTTCCTGGAGAATTATACTGTGCATTGTTTCCTTCTTGGTGTACTTCGCCTAGGATCTTGTATATGTCTCTTGTTCTTTCGTGCATCAGGTCAAAAGCCCTACAATCTCTATCATCATGCCCTACATACTTACAAAATGTGCAGTACAATTTTTTGGGTGTCTGAACATACTTCTGCATATAATAGAACTCACTAGGGCGATGTCGGTTTCTGCATACTTCGCACCAGGGCAGGTTAACTTGCTTCAAGGGGCTCGGCGCTCCTGAGGCCAAATATTCAGGAAATAGGGGACATTTTTCTTTATCATGACCTTCATATATGCATCTTACACACCAAATATCTTCTCTTTTGTCCTTCCCCTTGTCCTTCTTCCTATCCTCAACCTGCAGAAACAAACTAGTCAGCTGGCTCAAGATTTGGCTCATGCCTGAGCTAGATTCTCCCATAGGTGTTGATTCAAGCTTCATGGAGATCTCCAAAGCTTCTTCTTGTGATGCAATATTCTGTTGCATCAGAGGAACTCTGATGTGTGGTAAAAGAGCATCGATGAACCATTGTTTTTTCTTCTCATCTGGGATCTTAAAATTCAATCGACCTATTAGGGTCTTGAATCTCTGATCAAACTCCCAAACAGGTTCGGCTACCTTCTGTTTGATCTCCTTTAGCTCAGTAATACACTGTGACTCTAACTTAGGTTTTTTAAACTCTGCAACCAACACATTCTTGATCTCATTTAGTGGCTTAGGATGCGCAAGTCCTTGGACAAGCTTCATGTATCAGCTCAGTGCGCAATCCCTCAATGTAGTGCTAAACTGGTTTCTTTTAACAGCTTCATTGGTAATATTTTTAATGTTCCATACGACCTTGCACATGAACCAATGTTGATCAAGATCTTCAGAACCATCTCCTTTAAATATAGGGAGCCTCATCTCATCTGCCATAGAGCTACCTAGGTTTCCTGTCTAAATAGATGTTAAACTACTAGTAATAGTAGTCTGCGGACTCTGGTGATTCAGAATATTCTGATTACTTAGCGTTTCCGAAATAACTGAAGGATTGATATTACTTACCTCAGTGGTCTGCGCAGTTCCTGATGTTTCTAGCTCGTTCTGACGAAGTTCTTCAACTTCCTCTTCCTCTGCTCTGGTGGGTTCTGAATGTTCTTTGTCTGTTAGATCCACCTCTTCTCCACTATGGAAACCCTCGTCTCTGTAGTTTTTCTTGAACAGGTTCTCAAGGTGAACCCCTCGAAATACTTTCCCACTATGCGTATGTCCAGCTTCTGTGTCACTGTCGCTGTCTGAATTCTTGAACATTATCCTTTTTCAGATCCAACCAATCTAATGTATCTTCAAGATGTTCTTTTCATGCAACAACATCTTGATTCTTAGCTTTAGAAATTGTAAATTTTTTCCTCTGGGTCCTTTAAGAAGTATCTCTCAGCCTAGCACTATTCGGTGATATACCCTTGAATGGTACTATCGAACCAGTGCTATACAACCCTTGATACAACATTGTCAACTCTCTTAACCTTCTTAATCAACTCCGATGTCTAGACCACAGGAGGTCTAGATCTGATCTCGAATTGGGTATCGGCTAACCTGGCTAACCACTCGTATAAATCTTGATGGATTCCTCAAAATAAGATCTCGTGAATATCGGTGAAGATGTGTCTCTATAGCCAACCTTCAATACTTAGCTTAGGGTTCTTGTTTTGGGCTTCAATGAAGTCCCTCTCTTGATCCTCTATCCACTTCTGAATCTCTATCTTTGATGGGAACCACCTTGACATTTCCTTACAAAGATTCCTATCCCTGCAATAGAACCATTTGTTGGCACAGGGGCAGACCCGAGGTTCACTCCAAGAGCACACCAACAAGCCCTAGCTACTGGCCCTTTCAGCAGCACCTGCGAAGAAGATGCAGTCTCACGCGAAGAAACTAAGAGGGGGATTGCAGGATATAAATGTCTACAACCAAGGAAATATCAAGTGGATCTATCACAACAATAATACAACATTCATATATCACTTATCATCCAGGTCTATCCTGCGCAGCTATATATCTGATATAACATAAGACTGCAAATAACAATATAACAATGATAGAGATCCAGGCATCAATCACACATACAACACAAAATATATGTGGTTCACCCTCTCTCTAGGGATACGTCCATAGAACTGTGCTTATGATTTATTAAGGTAAAGCATACAGTTCTTATCTGTGCTCTCAACTAGAAGATCTTCTTTCTTCTCTCTCTTTCTTTCCCTTTCTTGTGCACCTAGCTGCAAGACTTGACCTTCTTACATAGCTAAAGATCTCACAATACAATCCTCTCCCTCCACAACAGAGCTATAACAACAATATCATACCAATACTCAATGACCAACAACAACAACAACAACCTGACCCAGGTCCTCTTGACCTTTATTTATACATTACAATCCCTCAGTGACAGCCTTAGGCCAAAACCTAGGTGTCAAAACCCTAGAACCAAAACCCTAGGTGTCTAAAACCCTAGGTCAACTTGACCCACTTTTCCTGGGCTTCGCCAGCCTGTCTTTCCTTTTTCATCGTGCGGTACTCCAAAGAATCCGATGATGGCTTTCTCTACTTGTTGAGTTGTCCATGATCCTTCTTCCTTACTGATCTGTCATCCCTGATCTCCTTGTCCAACGGCTTTCTTTTCTACACTTCACTCCATCTTTCCTGCTCTTTTTCTCACTTTGAATCAGTGACAGTTACTGTGTCTCCCACAAAGCTCACTTTTTACCTTTCCTTCCTTGTTCTCCACTTCCTTCCATAACCAAGGGCCAACAACACACACCTTGCACTACTTTTCCTGAGCTTGAGACTTAGAGAAATATCTCGCACACTCCTTGCGCTCGCTCTCCTCTGAACCTTTTCAACAATTCTCTAAGTGTTGGCCCTGTGTACACCTTTCACGGGTCTTCTCCTTCGAGATTTTATACTCAAATGAGTATATGTTCACTCCTTGCACTCACTCTATGAAATTCACTCTATCTCTCCTGAGCTATTGAGTCTGAAAAATGACTCTGCCTTCGCACTCCTTGCGTGGCCACTGTGCACTCCTTGCACCAATATTTCAGGAGAGAAACAATTGAAACTTATAGAACATCAAAGGTTCACTCATTCAACCATGAAATACACACACAGGAATATAAGCACAAAAAAATATATAACATAACATTACCCAATTAACTCATAGATAAGAAAACTCAGACATCTGAAGCAAATCTCCTCTATAATGTTCCTTCAACAAAACATTTACAAATGTCTCAACAACCTTCAACTTCTTTCAACAACAGTTCTCTTCAACAACAATCACAATAAGCTTCAACAACAATTACAATAAACTCCAACAACAATTACAATGATCTGTTGCAACCTCTTTTGGGCGTAGATTACAGACATTTATACATGGAGGGGATTCTCGAGCCTTCCTTATGACTACTCTAGTGCTTTCATATCATAATTAAAGAATTATTACACTAAGGCTTATTACAATAAATGAGAATTTACAATAGAGATATGATTCAATACTCGAAATCTGTACAATCCTATATGTATTAAAGAAATTACAATCTCCTAGAGCACTCACAATGGCTCTAGCCTCAAAATCTTACGGGGTATTTAATTACAATACTTTCAAAATACTAAAGTGACCCGCTCTCCTTGGAATCCAAATGAGTTATGAATGCATGCACTGGATGTTGAGTTGTCCTCCACTTGGCCTCATTGAATGTTGATGGCAGTGCTCCTGCATCATACTCCTCTGGACAAAAATATTCATGGACTCAAGTCCATGATATCCTCCACTCTCTTTCCATGCTTCTGGATATCAGTTTCAGTTATCCAACTAGCATCTTCTGTTGGATGATCTTTCCACTTGACCATATACTCATAATAAACTTTTCTCCTGCTCTTCTTAGCAATCCTCTGATCTAAAATCTTCTCTATATGTGGCTTCTCTGCTATGGGAATCTTTCGCTTCCACTGAATCTCCTCTCGATCATATTTCCCTTTTGTATCATCTATCCTGTAAGGGTATAAGTCAGCTATGTTGAATATTGGTGATATTCCAATGTCCTCCGATAATTCAATCTCATAAGCATTTGCAACAAATTTTCTGAGGATCTTACAAGGTCCTATCTTCTTCATCTTCAACTTATTATATTTACCTTTCAGAAATATTTCGTTCCTTAGGTGTTCCAATACTTGATCTCCAATTTCAAAATTCATCTCTCTTCTTCTCTGGTCTACTCCGCTTTTGTATCTTTCGCTGCTATTATGTAGTTGTCCTTTGATTCGATCATGCAACTTTTGCATTCTCCAACAAAGTCCTCTGTTCCTGCACTTCAAAATTCATCTCATCTAAAATCTCTCAACTCTGAAATTCATTTTGGATGCATCCCATATACTTTCTGGAATGGGCTCTTACCGGTACTCCTATTCAGTGAGTCATTATATGCAAACTCTGCTCGGGGTAGAATTTAATCCCAATGACTGTTATGTTCAATGACCAAACTCCTTAACAGATTCCCTAAGCTTCGATTCACCACCTTATTCTGTCCATATGTCTGAGGATGATATGATGAACTGAAAGACAAATTTTTTCCCAGCTTCTTCCACAAGGTCCTCCAAAAGTGTCCCACAAATTTAGTATCTCTTTCTAAGACTAAACTCCTGGGAAACCCATGAAATCTCACAAAATCCTTGAAAATAAAATTTCTATGTGGGTAGCATCACTGGTTTTGTAACATGGTATGAAATGTGTCATCTTTGAAAATCTATCAACCACCACAAATATTGAATCACTTCCCCTCTGGGTTCTTGGTAATCCCAGAACAAAATCCATACTTATAACATCCCACGACTTGTCTGGAATAGACAATGGTTGATACAATCTAGTGTTTTGTTGCTTTCCTTTAGCATACTGGAAGATTATGCATCTATCCATGAAATTCTTCACATCAGACCTCATACCTGGCCAATAGTATGAAGAACTCAATGGTGCATACGTTTTATCATGGCTAAAGTGTCCAACCAATCCTCCGCTATGTTTCTCCTTTAACAAATTGTCCCTCATTGAGCATTTCGGGATACACAACTAACTTCCTTTGAACAAATTTTCGTCTTGGATCAAATACTCCATCCAATTATTTTTGTCTCTTATAAAAGGGTTATCACGTGCTTCATAAGATTCCTTGAAATCAGGGTCTTTTTTATACATCTCCTTGAGGTGTTCAAATCCCAAAGTCTCCAGTTGGAGTTCCTGCAAGATCAAACATCTCCTACTCAAAGCATCTGCAACTTTGTTATCGCTTCCACTAATATGCTTAGTAATAAAAGTATAATTATGCATGAATTCTACCCATTTGGCGTGTCTCTGGTTCAATTTCTCTTGTCTGGTTATAAAATGAAAATCTTGATTGTCAGTATACAAAACAAACTCCTTCGGGATAAGATAATTCCTTGACTTTTTCAAAGCTTGAATTACAATATAAAATTCCTTGTCACATGCTGAATACTTCCTCTTAACATCATTCAAATTCTCACTGAAATAAGCGACATGCTTATTATCTTGACTTAAAAATGCGCCAATGGATACTCCACTTGCATCACATTTGACCTGGAAAGTCTTCTTAAAATATGGCATAACTAAAACAGGTTGTTTTGTTATCTTTTCTTTCAACACTCTAAATCCCTTCTCATCTTCTTCTATCCAATTAAAAGATCCATGTTCCTTCTTTATGGTCTCCAATATGGGTGCTCAAATTCTATTGAAATTCCTGATGAATTTCCTGTAAAAGCTCGCCAACCCATGAAAACTCCTTACTTCAAACACACTTCTTGGAGAAGGCCATTCTCTTATTTCCCTCACCTTCTCTAGATCCATCTTCAATTCATTTGAAGAGATTACGAACCCAAAATACACAGGTTATGTTTTCATAAAATAACACTATTTCAAATTCACCAACAACTTCTCCTACTGCAATCTTCTCAACACCATCTTCAAATGTCTCAAATGCTCCTCTTCAGTCTTACTGAAAACTAGAATATCATCTAAATAAAAAATCACAAACTTACCAATAAAATCTTTGAGTACTTCATTCATCAACCTCATAAACGTACTTGGTACATTTGTTAATCCAAACGACATAACAAGCCACTCATACAATCCTTCATTTGTTTTGAATGGTGTCTTCCATTCATCTCCCTCTCTCATCCTTATCTGATGATAACCACTCTTCAAGTCTATCTTGGAAAAATAACTAGCTCCACTCAAGCA
This sequence comes from Picea sitchensis, assembly GCA_010110895.2. Classification (NCBI taxonomy): domain Eukaryota; kingdom Viridiplantae; phylum Streptophyta; class Pinopsida; order Pinales; family Pinaceae; genus Picea; species Picea sitchensis. The sequence goes on from SNQJ01S0044251.1 coordinate 70,921, forward strand.
ATCCATTGAATCATCCATTCTGGGAAAATTAAATCTATACCTAATGGTTATCTTGTTGATGGCTCTAGAATCTGTGCACATTCTCCAACCTCCATCCTTCTTCAGATTCAACATAGTTGGTACTGCACATGGGTTCAAACTTTCCCTAATCAAACCTTTATCCAACAACTCTTGGAATTTATCCTTGACCTATTCATTCTCTTTAGTGGTTAATCTGTATGCTTCTTTTTTTGGAAAACTTGCTCCTAGAATAAGGTCAATATGGTGACTGATACTCCTGATGGGCAGTAAAGTGTGAGGTAACTCATCCACCGCAATATCAACAAACTCATCCAATAACTCCTAAACTTCTACAGGCAAATCATTCATAGAAGTGCTTGTAAGGATGAATCTCATCTTACCTACAACAACAAACTACATTTTCTGGTCTTTCTTAACTTCTTTTAAGAGTTCCTTCCCACTCATGAGAAGTATACTAGGACTAGCTTCCTCTTTGACTCCTTTATCTTATATTGGAAACAACATATGTTTACACCCATTATTCTCAAGGTATAAGTGTTCTTCCTCCCATCATGTATGAAACTCCTGTCATATTTCCAAGGTCTCCCCAATAGAACATGACAAACATCCATAGGTATGACATCACATAAAAATTCATCCCTATAACCACCTATTTTAAAATCAACTTTACATTGTCAACTTACCATGACTTGATGTCCTTTCTGCAACCACGATACTTTGTACGGATTCAGATGTGCAGTCATCTCCATCTTCAAATTTTCCACCATATTCATGGATACCAAGTTATCAATGCTCCCACTGTCTATGATCACCTTGCATACCCTATCTCTAGTCTTGCAAGCAGTTCTGAACAAACTGTTCCTCTGGACTGGTTCTCATACCTCTTTCTCTGGATTTACGAGAGATTTCCTCATCATGAGTGATCTTCCTTATTTCGCTACTTCTTCCTTCAGCTCTATCTCCACATTCTTCTGTTGTTCCTCAGAAATGTGAGCTTCTCCACTTCCTGCATTCTTCCTTTCAGGACATTCCCAAGACATGTGCCATGTTTTTCCATAGGCATAACACTTCACTTCTCCTCCTCCACCTCTTCCTCTTCCTCTGGGAAAATAATTTCTTCCTCCATAGTGTCCTCCTCTAGAGCTTCCTCCTCTCTTTGTCTGACTGTTATATCTTCCAGCTTCTCCTCTGGACTTCTGGAACTTTTCTCTGACGGTTACTCTTCCTCTATTAGGACTCTTCCATCGGTTCCTTTGACTCTATTTCCTTACCAACTTTTCTTTTTCTTTCATGGATACCTAATAATAATAATCCACAGTTCTCATTGTCATCATGCTAATCTCATCCTAGATCTTATACCTCAATCAATTAATGTACCAAACAAATTTTTCTTCATCATTCTCCCTATGTCCTTCTCTTATGTTCAACTTATAAAATTATTTGGTATAATATTTCACCGAAAAACCTTTATGTCTCAGATTCTACAACTGCCTGAACATATTTAACTGATAATCCTTGGGTATGAATTTATCCTTAATCTTAGATACCATTTTATCCCAACTCTTGATTTTGGTCTTACCTTTGCTCCTTCTGTCAACTTGCAACTTGTCCCACCATAAAGCTGCATTTCCCTTCAATCTTGTCACTACATGATTTACCTTGTCATCATCAATATCCTCATAGTCAAAGTACTTGTATAGATAACTTATCCAGTCAAGTAGTTATTCTACATTCAAATTACCTTCATACATTGGGACTTCTATTTTTTCTTTGGTTCCCCATCTTGACAACAACTCTCAGCAGTCGCTCCTCTGCTGCTTGTTTTCCTACAACTTCTTCTACTTCGATATCTTCACTTTCATCTTCACTGATGTAACCACCTTTGGGTTATCTTCTTTGCATTGTCTCCATGGTGTCCAACCTTGCACGAATTTGTCTCATTTCCTACTCCATGGCTTCATTGACCACTGGTCTCTCTCTACGTCTTCTTGGCGGCATGATTCTAAATATTCTTTTCACGGAGCTTATTTTCCTGCTCTTTATATTACTTAATGATATCAGAAAAATGTCCTCCTNTCCTAGGGCTCTTGCGACCTCCCAATATAGGATCGTTTTTACAAGGGAGATGAATTATCTCTTGGGATCTTGTTGAACTCTCAAAATACTCTACCACAGGTATTTTCCTTTTTCCATGCATGCAAAATTGTGTTCACGGGGGTCTTATCTCTTCAATGGAGAAATCCACGTGACCTCGATCCAAAAATGTAGGATAAACCCTTTAAACAGTAGGAACTCCACCACTTCGAAGCTCTGAGCTTCGGGAGTTCCAACTACAACACACAACGATTCTCCCGAATGTCAAATTCACGAATAGCTAAATAAAGGTGGGGATCAACGACTCTCAGTACACACTGTTATCTAAGGTTCAAAGAAGTTTTGGGACTTCGGGCTTCAGGAGTTTTCCCTGTTCCAACATACAATACCTTCGAATGCACGAACTATGAACTAGCAGATAAGACAATTGATGTTCGCCTCAGATCTACGGTTTACCTTTACTCTGCACTCTAGGCTTTAGAGATTTCCATGGCTTAAACCACACTTCCTTTCGGAGTGTCGAACTGGTGAACTAGCGAAGGGATGGATCTACAATCCATGTTTCCCTCTCAAGAGATGATCGAGATCTACTCCATCCTTCGGGCCTTTCGGAATTATCAAGCCAAAACACTCTACGCCTCTGTTCTCCTGGACTACCAGATTTTCGAACCACTAGGAATCTGTCGACATGAGGCCCAGATGCCAATGGTCAGGATCTACTCCGGGCTTCAAAGATTCAGGAGTTCTACACACTTTTGCAACAACTCTTCAATTTCTCCGGATAGCCAAACTAATGGACCATGCTTGATCTACGGACACGTGTCCTCCATCTACTAACGGTCCAGATTAAATTTGGGCTCCGAGACTTCGGGAAATTTGTCTCCTCCAAGAAACACACCTAAAAACTTTCGAACACGTGAAGTCTGAAGGACTTAAAGGGTTAACACCCCCACTTCTTCTCCAGATCCAATGATCGTGAAATGTTTTGGCTCCCTCCGAACGAATCTCGTCCTCCAGAAAAAAGGGATTCTCCTTTCCTTTTGAGAACTAAATCTTGTTATCCTCCCTAAGCTTTGCCAACTTTAAATGACTTAGGATTTGGCACACACCTTGCACTACTTCTCATTATCTTGAGACTTAGAGAAATCTCCCACGCACTCCTTGCGCTCTCTCTCCTCTGAACTTTTTCAACACTTCTCTAAGTGTTATCCCTGTGCACACCTTGCACAGGTCTTCTCCTTTGATATTTTATACCCAAACGAGTATATGTGCACTCCTTGCACTCACTCTATGAAATTCACTATATCTCTCCTAAGCTACTGAGTTTGAAAAACGACTCTGCCTTCACACTCCTTGCGTGGCCACTGTGCACTCCTTTCACCAGGATTTCAAGAGAGAAATAGTTGAAACTTATAGAACATTAAAGGTTCATTCATTCAACCATGATATACACACACAAGCATATAAGCACAAAAAAATAGATAACATAACATTACCCAATTAACTCATAGATAAACAAACTCAGACATGTGAAGAAAATCTCCTCTATTATATTACTCCAACAAAACATTTACAAAGGTCTCAACAACCTTCTTCTTTCAACAACAATTCTCTTCAACAACAATCACAATAATCTTCAACAACAATTACAATAAACTCCAACAACAATTACAATTATCTTCACCATCCTCTTTTGGGCATAGATTACATACATTTATACATGGAGGGATTCTCGAGCCTTCCTTCCAACTAATCTAGTGATTTCATATCATAATTAAAGCATTCTTCCACTAAGGCTTATTACAATAAATGAGCATTTACAATATATATATGACTCGATGCTCGAAATCTATACAATCCTATATGTATTAAAGAAACTACAATCTCCTAGAGCACTCACAATGGCTCTAGCCTCAAAATATTACGGGGTCTTTAATTACAATACTTTCAAAATACTAAATTGACACACTCTCCTTGGAATGAAAACCAGTTCTGAATTCACATGCTGGATGTTGAGTTTTCCTCCACTTGGACTCATTGAATTTTGATGGTGATGCTCCTTCATCAATAGGAGTATCAACTAGTTTGCAATCTTCCATTCTGAACCTCTTTAGCATTTCTCTGATGTACTTGGTCGGAGTGATAAAAATACCTTGGTTTCTTTGACATATTTGAAGACCCAAAAAGAAATATAATTCTCCAAGCAATGACATTTCAAACTCATTCTGCATATCCTTTGCAAATTTTTGGCTCATCCTGTCATCATCACTTCCAAAGATAATATAATCAACATAAAATTCAATTAAAAAAAAACTATCTTGATTTACCTTGATGCAGAGGTTGTTGTGTGCATTCCCTTTCCTGAACCCTTGCTACTGTACGTGTCTGTCCATTCTAGAATACCATGCTCTGGGGGCATGTTTGAGACCATACAATGCCTTCTTCAACCTGCAAACATAATTTTCATTCTCTGACAACTGAAATCCTTCTGGTTTCTCAATGAAGACTTCTTCCTCTAGATCCCCATTTAGGAAGGTTGATTTCATGTCCATATGATACACTTTAATATTCTTGGAGCATGCATAAGCGAGGATCAATCTTATTTCTTCCATTCTGGCAACTGGGGAAAATGTCTCTTCAAATTATATACCTTCAACCTAAGCATATCCTTACATACCGATATTTCTTTGTTCCTAGTAACCTATCCATATTTGTTCAATTTTGTTTTGAAGACCCACTTTGTACCAATCACATTCTTGTTCCTTGGCCTTGGAACTAGTTCCCAAGTGTCATTATTCTCGATTTGATCTAACTCTTCATCCACGGCTTTGATCCAGAATTCATCCTTGTTGGCTTCTTAAAAAATTCTTGGCTCAATTGTAGATAGTATTGTTAGGTGTAGTTGTTTTGGTGAACAAATTCTTCTTCTAGTTTCAAATCCTCCATATTTATTCTCAATAATATGATCTAATGGATGATTCTTTTGTATTCACCTACTAGGTGTCTTTGGAGGAACTTGAATATCTTGTTGTTATTGCTCTTCTTTCGACTGCTCTTCTTTATCTTCCTCTTCTGCTACGTATTCTTCCTTTACTTCTTCTTCGTGAACCTGTTCCAATGAGTCCTTACCTTCTTCTTTTATCCTTCATCCACCTGTCTCATCAAACGTCACATTGATTATTTCCACAATTTTGTTGAGCCTTATATTGAAGCATTTGTATGCTTTCTTTGTGCTCGAGTACCCAACAAGTATGCCTTTGTCCATATGAGAATCAAACTTTTCCATTCCTCCATCTTCTCTTTTGATGCATTTTCTTCCAAAAATTCTGAAAAGATTCACATTTTCTAGTCTTCATCTCCATAGATCATAAGGAGTTTTATCACTATTGTTTCTGAGCATTCCTTTGTTTTGAATGTGAACTGTTGTATGCACTGCCTGTACCCAAAAGACGTCTGTCAACTTGGAATCCATTAACATAGTTTGAGCCATTTTTTGTACTATCATGTTCTTCCTTTCGACAACTCCATTTTGTTGTGGTGTCCTAGCAATGGAGAATTGCCTTTTTATCCCATGCTTACTGCAAAATTTCATAAATTCCTTTGAAGTAAACTCTCATCCATTGTACTATCTCAAGCATTTGATTTTTGAATCTATTTAATTTTCAACCATCTCCTTGTACATCTTGAAGTTCATGAATGTCTCAGACTTCTTCCTAACAAAACAAACTGCAGTCATTCCTCTATAATCATCAACCAATAGCATACAATATTGATCACCTTTCAACCCCTTTGTTCTAGTTGGTCCAACTAGATCAGTATGCTCAATTTCCAGCGGTTTTGTTGTGGAGTATTCCTTTGAATTGAAATTGGTCTTGGTTTTATTTCCTTGTTGAAAATTCTTTCACAAAGTGCTGGTTGGCCTCATGATTTGGAGAATTTCTATAACTGATTCCTTTTTACTGACCTTGACAATATTTTCAAAATTTATGTGACCCATTCTTTTGCGCCATAGAAAAAAATCATCTTCCTTTCCTAAACAACACTTTTCCTTTCCAATTTCACCTAGTACATACATGTTGCTTGGATTTCTCACAATTTTCACTACCACTCTGCCTAAATATGATTTTCTTATGTCGCATTTCTATGAATCAAACACAATTTTGTGACCTTGGTCACACATTTGACTTACACTAAGAATATTGTGTTTCATATCTTTCACTAGTATAACATTTTCTTCCTTGGTATCCTTATTTCCAATGTTGATTATGCCTCTTCCAATCATTTTGGTTGAGTTTTTGTTTCCAAAAGAGACTGACCCATCTCTTTCCTTTCTCAAGGTCAGAAACATGTCTTTATCACCTATCATGTGATTTGAACAACCACTATCAACATACCAACCATGTTTCTTGTCTTGCGCTTGTAGAGCGAGTATGCATTCTTCATTGTTGTACTAATTATGCTTCCTTATCCATATTATTTGAGGTTCATGTATGTAATTGTTGTTGTTATGTTGTGATTCTCTTGGAGGAACTTTGATTCTACAATATTTGGCCTTGTGTCCAAAGTTGTTGCACTTGTAGCATTTTGTTTCAGTACTAAAGGATTCAAACTTGTTGTAGCTTCTACTCTGTATTTCACTAGGCCTTCTTGAATAACCATCTCATGCATAACTTTCATGGTTTTTTCTGTTCCTTTCATTTTCTCTGCAATTTACAGCCTTATGCCCAAAATTGTTACATGAATAAAATAATCCAAAGAAGATAGTTTGATACCTGGGAGTTGAAGATCTTATAAAATGAGTTACTCTTATGGACCCTTCTTCTTTTTGAGGCCTTCTTGTTTCTGACTGTTGCTAATTCTAAAATATGAATCTTCTGGGTGGTGGAGTATCTTTGTGATCTTCCTTGTGAAAATTCTTGTCTTCTTTCTTCATAGGAGATCCTTTGACTGTCTTTGCGTAGCTTCTTGGTTTTGTTTCTTGTTCTGTTGTTTTGGAGCTTGATCCATTCTTTTTCTGGTTGTATCCTAGTCTGGACTTGTCATGATATGGCCTTTGAATGCTAATAATCTCATCCAAAACTTTAGAGTTGTTCTTCATGTTTTTATTTTGAAGGTCTTTTCTCAATGTGAGAATCTCTGCTTCCAAATTTCCAATGATCATGTCTCTTTATTCTAACTTTTCTCTGAGTGTTTCTTCAATTATCTTATCTTCTTCTACTTTTATTTTTAATTTAGTGATCATCTTCTCTAGTTCTTCAGAGTTGGAATTCTGAACTCCCTCTTTTCCTTTCAGTTCTGTCTGAAGGGACTTGCTTTTCTTCTTTTCCCTTTTTATAACTTCTATGGCACTCAACAATTCTTCTCTGTAGTCAACTTTTGCCTCTTCATATTCTTCTCCAGATCCTTCTTCATTGGAATCTGCTACTTCCATGAATAGGACCCTTTCTGTATCACTATCACTGACTTCATCTTCGTCTAATGAGGAACTATCTCCTTTGGTGCAAAGGCTTTTCTTTAAAAAAAAAAAATTGGTTATTTTTCCTTTGTATATTTGTTTACTCTTGGAGTCATCTTCTTCATTTCTTTTATTTTTCTTATGGGGACATTTGTTATCAATATGACCAATACCATCACAATTAAAACAAATCAATGGAAGCTTACCTCTATATTTTTTGGTTCCCTTTTTCAGTGTTCTAACGAAGTTGGCTACTTCTTCATCGTCTTCTGAGATATAACTGTTGCTAATATTTTTCTTTGCCTTCTTCTTTCTATTTTTCTTTGTCTTCTTAGATGCTTTGAATGGTGCTTCCTTTGTAACCAAATTGTATTTCTCTATTCGCATCTCATAAGTTGTGAGTATCCCATGTAACTCATCCATGGTCAGTATGGCTAGATCCTCTCTCTCTTCTAGCGCTGAAATATTTGTTGGAGTTACTTCACACACACCTAGGATCTATTTTTCCTAAGGTTATTCCTTGTTTATTAGTCATAATTAGTCATTATCCAGTCTCCTATATTTTAGGGGAGAATATTCCACTTGGCGAATATTCTCTTTCAGTTGGCACTTCAGTTTGACTAGTTGAGTTGAATTTAGATGTTGCATTGGGATCGTCACCATGCAACACTGGGATCATCACGATGATAATTCGACCTTGCCTTGGGATCATCACCAAAGTGGCACATTAGACTTGATTCCCTGATTTAAATCCTCACTACTCTATGTTCAGTCAGTTAACTGAAGACTAGTTGACTAGTTAACTCAACTAGGTGGCCGTTCACTCTTGTAACTGCATGAGAGACTAGAATAGGTGGCAGTTCACTCCCATAACTGCTGGTGTGTGTCCAGATCACTCTATACCACCAGTATGGTGCATTGGTTCACCTCACTTCAAACTCATTGAGTTATACAAAGTATATCATGTGTAAATTATTCATTATTCACAACGGTTAATGAGAATTCTTCCACTTTTTCTCTCCTTCTTCTTCTTTCTCAATTTATCTCTGCAAATGTGTGTAGTATTTTATATATAGATCTATTCTGTGTAGGTTCAACACATTTACATGGTATCAGATCCGACATACTACTAAGAAAAATCTACACCAAATTCTTTTGTAGGTACAAAAGATTGAAGACAACGGAAAGATGGAATTCCAAAAAGAATTCATTCTTACACCTTACAACTATTTTGCATGGAAGGAGAAAATAACCATACATATCCAATCCATAGGGTTGTACAGGTTAACCATGAATACAGATACAGAGCCGACATCAGCCATAGAAAAATCCAAGTACTTAAATCGCATGGATGAGGCACTCGGAACAATTTGCAGTCTTATTTCTTCTGATCTCCTTTTTCATATATCTTCCTGTAAGACTCCCAATGAAGCCTGGAACATATTAGAAGGGATGTTTGGAAAATAGGATGAGATGGGGGGACACATGCTGGAGGTGTAATTGCTTACATTGAATCCAAAAAGCTTCGAGAATATCCAAGATTTCTTTACAAAATTCAAGGATTTACTGTTGCAACTCAAAGCTTGCGGGGTTGACAAATTGAAGGAGGAGAAACAAATGGTTCTCACTATTCTCTCCAAGCTTGGTCCTAAATTATCTATATTCATATCTACATTCCATAATATCAGAATCGCCTCTGGAGCCACCTGGAAGATGCCTTCTCTTGAGGACTTTATCAAATCCCTGACACAAGAGCAGACCAAGCTCATCAACATGGGAACAATCAAAGGCCCAAAGGTGCATGCACTCACTATGCAAGATGGCAGCCACAAATATCATAAATCTAAATATAAAGACAAATGGAAAGCTCATGCACATCCAAAGAAGGAAGGGTACACAAAACCCTTCACCGATGCCTCTGGATCCAAAGGAGAAAAGGGAAGAAAAGGGGAGAAATGCACATATTATCACAAAGGATTCCATTCGGAATCCACATGCATGCAAAAAAATATATATCTGATGTCTCAAATAATTCAGAAAAACAACCTTGGATATCGCATCCCCGAGGGTGCCAAGAAGAAGAAGCCAGAAGATCTGAATTCTAAGAAAGGCAATTCTAACCATGCCTTGATTGCAATCAACTCCTCTCCCGATGCTTGGATTGTTGATTCAGGAGAATCACATCACATGGTTGCCTCAAAAGCAGTATATTCTTCTTTGGATGCATGCAAAGGTCCTCCTATTCTGATGGGGGACAACTCTTCTGTCAAAATCACTGGTAAAGGAAGGATTGAACTCACAAATGAAAGTTTCGAGAATGTGTTGCATGTTCCCAAGATTTCTGTCAACCTTCTCTCCATGTATCAGATGACGAATTCCGACACCAGAAAGAAAGTCATATTCACACCAAATGTCATGGACATCTATGACATGCAAACCAACTCCAGGGTTGCTACCGGTGAGGTAAATTAGCAGTCTAGATTGTATACATTTTCTGAATTCATTGAACCTGATTCTTCTTTACTGCTTACTCATGCTGATGAAAGTAGTAGGATATGGAATGAAAGGTTTGGACATTTGAATTTCAAATACATGCAACAACTTAGCAAGAAAATATTAGTTGATGTTCTACAAGACATCCATTTCTCCAAGGGAGTATGTGAGGGATGTGTTCTTGGAAAACACCCTCAAGAGAAATTCGACAAGGGAAAGTCTCAACGAACTTCCACACCTTTAGATCTGATCCACAGTGACCTCATGGGTCCATTTCTGCATCCATCGATCAACAAAGTGAGGTTTGTTCTCATTTTTGTTGACAATTTCTCACGTTTTACATGGATCTACTTTCTCAGGCAAAAATCTGAGGTCTTTCAACACCTCAAATATTTCAAAGCTTTGGTTGAGACACAGTCCGGAAAGAAGATCAAAGTCCTCCAAAATGATAATAGGGGAGAGTATGTGAATCATGATATCCACAATATTTTCCATGAGGCAGGGATTCAGTTGCAGCACATAGTTCCCTATACTCCACAACAAAACGGAGTTGCTGAGAGAAACAACAAATCTCTAAAGGAGATGGCATCTTGCATGCTGCATGCAAAGTCACTACCACAGAGACTATGGGCTGAAGCACTTAACTGTGCAAAATACATCAAAAACAGATCTCCCCATAGATTTTTCAAGGATAAGACCCCCTACGAGGCTTGGAGTGGCCTCAAACTGGAAGTGACCCACTTTCGCATTTTCGGTTCACGTGCATGGGCTCGAATTCTCTCTAAAAAGAGGAAGGCACTTGATCCAAAGAGAACTAAGTGCATTTTTGTTGGATACCCTGACGGTGTGAAGGGATATTAGATTATTGATCTTTCCTCAGACCGGCTCATCATTGAGCATAGTGTCCAATTCGAGGAAAGTGTTTCACATGTACCTCAGCAGCCACATGCAGACGCCTTCACTCTTCCACCTGTCCGAGATGATGAACATGCACATGTCGACTCTTCCTCAGATGAGAGTTCTGATTCAGAGGAATCAGATGATTCAGATTCAGATTCAGAGTTAGTACAGTTAGATACAGAGTCAAAGCATCCAGATGAAGTTGCAGAGCCAGAGTAGAGGCCCAAGTGGGCATAGACTACTCTTCAAGATGCAGGGAATCTCGTAGGTGATCCAACCGATATGAGGAGGAATCAATCTGATTTCGATGAGCCTCCTGTTGCACTCATTGCCACTGAACCATTGCCTTCTAGGCACCTTTTATTGGTTCAGTCTTCAGATCCACAGTCTTATGGCGAGGCTGCTGGAAATCCCTTTTTGGAATCCACCATGCGGGAGGAGTACGACTCTGTTACACATTATTTTCGTCATCCCTATGACCGTTAATGATGTAAACCTATATGTTTTCTTTCAGAGGGGTCAGTGGCCTAATTTCCTGAAGAGAGAAGGGAGAAGAACTTTTCCTGAGAAAAGAAGTTGCATTTTCCCTTGTAAAAACCCTGTAAAAAAGGAAGTTCGTAGGTTGCTATATAGGCAGGGTGCGAGAATGCCTGATTCTCACAGGTTGCACCATAGCTAGGGTGTGATATGTTCGTAGCTTTCTCTATAGGCAGGGTGCAAGAATGCCTATACGTGGGAAAAACAAGCGTTTTCTCGAATCTTCTAGAAGGAGAAACTTCTATGGTGAGGTGGCATCCGAATGGTTTGGATCTTACTCGCTTTCATGATTTAGTGGGATCATCCTAACCTCCTCACCTTATCCTCTTCAACTTA
>SNQJ01S0044252.1:22260-44176 GCA_010110895.2 Picea sitchensis
TATTTTCCAATCCAAAGAGCCATTTCCTCTCCCACTTGTGAGATTTTGTTTACAATTACTCCTGAGACCATTGACCAAATCCTATAGATCCCTCAAAATGACTCCACCACCCCTTTCTTTGTCGAATTCCTAAATGAATTATATCAGAAATTGACCTTTCCCCAGAGAGCCCAAATTTTTGAGATTTGCCTCCTTGAAGATGCCCAACCGCCTAAGAAAAATCCACCATACCCCTCTTCTATTTTCCCAAAAAAAGATAACCATATTATCTCCATGTTCTCATGTCTGTTAGGTTATTATTATGATGAATGGGTAGATGAACCTATTTTAGGTTTTTTGTCCATTTTCTCTACAGAAGAAAAGGTTTATGTCAAGTTCAATTTCAGACAATTCTTGGCTGATAGCATTCATGAACAATTTATCAAGTTTCCAACTAAAGGGATGTTCAAATATTCTTCAATTATGGTTTATATGTTCCTATTCTATCAAGAAGACAGGTTTCCGTTCGCACTCCAGAAGATAAATGAACAAGGAATCCCACAGTGAGTCATATTTTGGACTTCATTGGTGAGAAAGAACTCAACAGAGTATAGTTTCAAAGATTTCATTGATCAGTTCATCTATCCAGCTACTTGTTTGTTGAGCAACAGTACAAAACCCAGGATTAGTGAAGAAATTCAGAAGTTTTTACATCTAACTGATCAAGCCAAGACATGTGATTGATATTTATACCAAAATTATACAGAATTAAGGGTGTATGGATGTGAGTTGCCACCATACAGGTTACCTAAATACCTCCTAATGAGGATTTTTTCATTGGAGTATATAAGGAAGATGATAAATTCAGATGAAATTCATTTTGTAGCATCTAAGAAGAACTATCAATTCAGAATCAAAACTCATATTGGACCATTTATTTGCAACATCAGAGAAGTAGGTGAAGAAGCAGACATCCTCTTAAAAAAATGAATTTTCCTCTAAAGTTCACTTGGTCATATGACCCATTTGGTATCATTTATGAGCTGAGGACCAAACAGAATACCACTCCCTATGTTCATACACAAAGGCCAGATATTGAAAAATACATGAACCAGGATGAGTGGGAAGAGAACACCTTGCAAGAAGCAAAATACCAGCCTTTTTCTATGACCACTTCACATACCATCACACCTCAAAGGCAAGTAGAGAAAATATCAAGGAATGAAGACTCTCCTTTAGTCATAGAGATATCAACAGATGATTTTCATGTATATAGGAAGTGGACTAAAACCATTCACACAACAAGTTTTGTAGTCTACAATAGTTTTGGATGGACCACACTCTTCAGCAGAGTCAGACAATTTGTTTATAGGATCTCCATCATCACCAGCTTCACAAAGAAATCTAGAAACACCTCTAACTATTGAATCAATTCATGGAGAAAAGGAGTCAAATATTTTTGAAAAGTATAAGGAAATTAAGAAAAGGAATGAACTTCTCAACAACAGTACTTATACTCAATTTTGGAAAAAGACTTCTACTACTCAACACAAAAAAATTTCAACCTTTGACACAGAGAAGGGGAGAATGCAAATAACATTCTTACAGGCACATGCCCCATATCCAAAGAGAGCATTTGATTACAAGAATACTTCATTTGAATTTGATATAAAGGATGTCCATCCTATTGACCAGATGGATATGCACAGACATACAGGGGAGATGATATTTTCAACCCTGACAAACACCTCAATGATAGCTTCCAAATTATAGGTATCACTGACTAATATCCAGTCCCAATTAAATATTGAAAATATATCTTCTCTGGCCAAGGATAATAACATAAAATACTTAGAAGAATTAGTTCTCAAGATTGGATATGACCTAGCTAATGTCAAAGAAGCAGAAGAATTGATAAAGAAGAAGAATGTTGATATAGCATCACTCAGGAAATAGTTGAAACTTCCAGCAATAGAGGATTCACAAACTAAAGAATTATATGAGATAGAAATCTAAAAAGAATAAATGCTCAAATTAATTATGGAGCAAAATGCACAGATTAGGGAAATGGAAGAAGAGATTGACAAGAAGATCAAGGAAAAAGAGAAGAATGCACAGTTGGCCATGGTTCCACTAGATGCAGTGCCCCTGATAGGGATAAGAAAAGAAGAATTGTCTACATCAACATCATCCCTAGCACAAATTTCAGATGCCTCAGATAAATTGGTAAAATCTGTGGAAGACATGTCCATACAAGGAGCAGAAATTAAAAGGTTATAGGAAGAGGTAAAGTCATTACAGGAACAGAAAGCAAGGGTCGAGAATTGTCATCAAAAAGAGATACATAAATCCCAGAGGCGCAGCCAACGACTAAAACAGTTAGGAAAAGAAACAGCCATGGAAAATACCATAGCCCAAGCTAAGGAAAATATATGGATAGACATAAATAAATCCATGACAAATATTTGGCCCTCTATACAGATCATATTTGAGCAGCATGAATTAATTCATAAAGCTAGAGGATCCATTGAAATCATTAAGGAATAATTGGGAGAAAATCCAACAGAAGCCACAAATCTAATCATGTTTCTAAACTCTAAAAACAAACAGGAGTTAGAGGAGATGGAGATAGAAGATAGAATTGAAACTGTCCTGAAAAACAAAAAAAATCTGACTAAGAAAGGCCTCGTGTTGCAATTGGAAGAAAACTCTCAGGTTATGGACATAGGTGTGCAGAGGTTCTTCAACAAGTTTGAGGTGATAAACAAGAAAGGACTAACCGGTTTGTTAGTGTTAAACGACAAGTTAATCACCTTGCTTGATTATAACCGGAAATTAAAGACACTGGAAAAAGACAATTCAAAATTTGCAGTAATACAAGGAAGCATCACTGGGAACTCATTCTTGTAAACACTGCAGTTTGATTTGAACATCGAGCATGAAAGCAAACAAATTTTCATCACCAAACCCACTTTTTCTAAATACACAGAGATGGATGAAATTTACAGAAAATTACTCAAAATATCAATCCCAAGTAAAAAGAGATGGGACAAACTGTGTGAATTACTTGAGCAAAGAGGAGTTCTATTTTTCAGCAGCAAGGACCAGCAACTAAGCAGAAGTCAAAGGGATAGATCATCAACAACTTCCATAAAATCGGCACCAAAAAACCGAGCAGATCTAAAGATTCCTATATTTTTGTAATTAGAGATACAGTTAGTTTAGATATCCCTAAAATATATCCTGATCATTTATGACAAGATATTTTGTAAATAAATGTATAAATATTTCTCCTTTCGAAGTATTGAGGGTTGATTTTTTCATTCAAGAAATCTACTTTGTATCATTCAAGAGGATCGACCAGTAATAAAAAAAAGTTCCTTTCACAGGATTCTCGTGTCAGACTATTGATGAAGTGCATTTTTCTATGTTCATGTTTTATTTCTCTGTTTTCATTCTTATATGTTTCTAATTCTAATTATTCAAAGGAAGGTTAAAGAACAAAATTTATTTCAATATACTTTGTTTCTGTCTTTCAATGATTTTTTATGTTTTCAACTGAAATTAAGTAAAAGAATTCTTAATTGCTCTTTTACCCGATGGAATTCCTCTCATTTCTTCCCATTCACTTCATCTAAATTTACCAGATCCAAATAGTTTAACTGTCTTTCCCTGTGAAGAAACTTTATAAAAAGTTGAAACAGATCCATATTTTAAGAGATAGACCCCATAGCCCAATGGTAATTTAAGCATTCAATCAGCCAAATATTTCAAAAAAATAAACAAATATTGAACAATCGTAAATAGCCTAATATTTTAATCTAAACAAATCTAAATTTTACAGAGAGATCCCTCTCTGAAGATGGCAGGGCTAGATCTCAGTTTCCAAAGTGGTTATGTGCTTACCTCTGTCCTTTCTTCTACAACCTCTAGAAATTACAGAGCGACAATAGTATCCTTCAATGTCCTTATCTTTCCAATTTGCAAGCCGCTTAACCCTGAACCCTATGTCATCCAAAGAAAAAAATGCATCCTCTATAGGGACAATAGGAATGGTTTCCATGGTATTAGGGAGCTCATAAATAATTTTTAGGTAGGAATTCCAGTTCTTTAAGAGAATCATATTATTTTCTTTAGTATTGTGGATTAGAATTTGCCTCCAAAACTTCTTAGGATCTAGCTTAGATAGTTGTGAAAGCTTATCTTTTCTTTTGTTGATATAGTACCTTTTTTTCCTTTTAATTAGGGATTTGTGCGTATTGATCTTATCGATTTTTAAGGATTCATTAGAAGCATCCCTACTGGATTTCCTAGAAATTTTACGTTCTTTATCATACCAAGGGTTGTTCATTCGATCATTCTTTTTATAAGACACCTCAAAAGAGAACTTGTCAATAGAAGTGGAAAGTGTATTTGTAAAATTATGATAGAGGTTTTCAATGTTGTCCTTATAAGTTAGAACATTTAATTCACTATTTAAATATTTTAAGAAAAGGTCAACTTTAATTTTTTCAAAGCACAATTTCCTTTGATTATCAAAATTATGTTCAATGGCACTCTTGTGCATGGAAAATTTTAGATTTGGGGTTAAAGGTCTACGATCAAAGTCGAGTTCATGGTCATTTAAAAGGTCAAAAGTTACTATTTGGTTGGAAACGGGGATATCATATATCACATAATCTACGACACTACTACCTAGCCCATGAATACAAGTCATGTGGTTGGAGTTTGGCCACTTCATTAATCCATTGTAAATTATTATGTCTTGAGAGATGTAGATATTGACTAACTCATTACCAAAAAAATTCTCAATTAGTTCTTGAGAGCTTATTTTGTAGATATTATCCAAAACAAGGTCCTCATCTAGACATAAAGGATTATGGTTGGAATCATTTCTTAAAAGTGTATCTTGTTTAGTTTCATTCCTAGCATTAAAGTCTCCTAGCATGAGGATATTACATCATTTTTCAAACTATAAACATCTTGTTATAAATTATTATAGGGACAATTTCTATCTAAATTGTTTTTATTATAAAAAGTTGAATTAATAGGTGAAAAATAGAAAAGTTTGATATACATCTTCTTAGAATTGGTGTCTGAAAGTTATATACAAATGTATTGATTAAGAGGGTCGATTTTATGAAGTTGAATGTGAGGAGAAATGTTCTTTCTATTATAACAATCTATGCCTCATATCCCTCTATGGTGGAACTTTTTTTTCCATTCTGACAACAAAACAAATCCTTCTATGTTAGGGACCTTAGACTCTTCATGCTCCCAAGTTTCAACTAGAAAAATAATATCAATACCACCCAGTATCCAACTTGTCATAGGAACTTTGCTCCATGGAAAGTTGTTACAGGTGAATCCTCCTGCAGACAAGCAGATTCCCTCTTGGTCTCTAGACTCCTAAGGCCAAGACAGAAAAGTGCTTAACATGGACACTGGAATCTTTTTTAGATCTAATTAAACTAATACACAAAAAGGAAGAAAAGGGATATGTACCTTGTTAACGGCGTTTGTCCTTGCAAATTCCACGCTGAGCTCCAATCCTGAGCTCCTCTATAGGTCCTGTAAAACAAACAAACGTACAAAGAACTTCCTATTCTATTGATATTAGCTCAAACATAGATCTATCTACTGAAGACAAATTCATGTGGAACAAACATAAATTTGAAAGAAACAGGCCAAGCATTGATTATTAATCAGAACAAGTAAAAGTTTCTTACAATCCTTTGATGGAAGTGAAATAGCTTATTCCATCTCTCCTTGTCCAACCCCTTTGCTCGAGTAATCTACATTGATTATGCTTTGATAAAATCTCACTTATGGGATCATAAGTTTGGTCAAATTCTCAATCTCCATATTCTTTTCACCATGAAGAGGCCTCCTTATATAGGCTTGGAGAGGCCTAACCACTTGAGAGATATTTGGGGTAAGTTGAGGATTCTTCTCCTTCAGTTGGGGATCTCCCCTAAGATCATGCCTTGACCCAAGATTCGAACCCAACTACCTTCAAATATTGAGGGGATTGTCCCCTGATTTCCTCCAACAAACCAAATTTCACCCAAAAAAGGATAGTGCTCACTCAAAAGGGGCATAGAGTGCTAGAATGATCCTTTATAAGGGAGTACAGAGCGCCATCACTCCCTGTCAGTAGATAGGGGAGAACTCCCTCCCAAAATTGATGTTTTAGTGGCTTTTTCAATGGCACAAGGTTTGTACTCTTCTGTCAATTGATTTTCCTTCTTCAAAACTAGTCTTTGAGGTGTCTTAGTGTCCTTACAATATCGTTAGAGAGACGACATAGGCAGTATGATGTTTGTGACAATTGAGACACTTGCGGCCAATATGAGACACTTGCAATATTTGTAACGACGACACTAGTCATCATTGCAATGAGTGATTTTGATGTGTAACAGATTTCCCCCCAAAGTGTGAAGTCAGAAGACGATGATGATTGAAGTACTTTGTAGACTTTTTTGAGCAAGGGTATGGATGCAGAGAGGCTGGAAAAAAAACTACACACAACCATCAAACAAATATTATGACATGTTTCAAACCTAAGGCAGGCATACCTATGCTTGAGTGATAAAGACTTTTTAGGTATGGCCGCCATAAAATACATTGTGGATCCATAATTATATTGATAAAAGGTATAGCCACTAAAGATACAATGTGGATCTTATACTCCTATGACCTGAACTGATCGTAGCCACGAAGAATACATAGTGGATCTATGAGATGACAAGACATAGACATGACCAATACAAAGTGGACCTATGTTACAGTATATGTGTCATAGTTCAAAAGAACTCCTTCGCAACCTAGGAAAAGTATATATAAGAGTGATAACTCAACCCATGGTCTTCTTACCGATCCCGATGTAGTACGAATCTAACCATGTGAATAGATATCCTGATTTCGAACATGGTAGAAACCACTTGATTACTGGTCAATGAGGTGAACCATTAACAAGTGCGAGGGAGATCACCATTGATGTCAATGATTCCCAAGGTACTCTAGTACATTCTGACGGATGTGAATGAATGAGCTGAAGTCGAACATCCATGGAATCATCTGATCAGAGGTCAATGATGTAAGCCCACTGTCAGATGTGAGGAGGCCTGCCATTGAGGCATTCAGGTCCCAAGGTACTAACTTGTTTCTAAGTCTAGCTCTTGGATAATGTGTTGAAGTCGACAGGAACAAACTCGTCAAGGGAGGGCCTTGATGTATAATTTTTGTTACAGGTGAATCCTCCTGTGGACAAACGGATTCCCTCTTGGTCTCTAAACTGCTAAGGCCAAGATAGAAAAGTGCTTAACGTGGACACTGACATCCTTTTAGATCTAATTAAGGTAATAAATGAAGAGGAAGAATAAAAGTGTAACTTTTTAAATGACGTTTGTCATCGCAAAATCCAAGTTGAGCTTCACTCCCAAGCTCCTCGATAGGTCTTGTAGCACAAACAAAGATACAACAAACTTCCTATTCTACTGAGATTATCTCAACTACATATCTATCTAGTGAAGACAAGTTCATGTGAAACAAACATAAACTTGAAAGAAACAGGCCAAGCATGTATATGTATTAATGCGAACAAATGAAGAGTACTTACAATCCTTTGATGAAGGTATAGTATCTTCTTCCAGTTATCTTTATCCAACCCCTTTGCTCAAGTAATCTAGACTGATTATGATTCAATGGTGCCTCACTTATGAGATGATAAGTTTGGTATAATTCTCAATCTCCATATACCCTTCTACCATAATGAGGCCTCCTTATATAGGCTTGGAGAGGCCTAAACACTTGAGAGATATTTGGGATAAGTTGAGGATTCCTATCCTTCAGTTGTGGATATCCCCTAAAATCATGCCTTGACCCAAGATTCGAACCCAACTACCTTCAGATATTGAGGGGATTGTCCCCTGATTTCCTCCAACAAACCAAATTTCGCCCAAAAAAGGGAAGCGCTCCCTCAAAAGGGGCACAGAGCACTGGAACGCTCCTCTATAAGGGAGTACGGAGTGCCATTTCTCCCTGTCAATAGGTAGGGGAGTGGTCCCTCCCAAAATTGATGTTTTAATGGATTTTTTAGTGGCACAAGGTTTGTACTCTTTTGTCAATTGATTTTCCTTCTTCAAAACTAGTCTTTGAGGTGTCTTAGTGTCCTTACAATGTCATTAGAGAGACAATATATGCAGTATGAGGTTTGTGACACTTGCGACCAATATGCGACACTTGCGATATTTGTAACGACGACACTAGCCATCATTGCAATGAGTGATTTTGATGTGTAACAGATTTCCCCCCAAAGTGCGAAGTCAGAAGACGATGATGACTGAAGTACTTTGTATACTTTTTCAAGCAAGGGTATGGACACAGAGAGGCTGGAAAAAAAAATGCACACAACCATCAAACAAATATTATGACATGTTTCAAACCCAAGGCAGGCATACCTATGCTTGAGTGATAAAGACTTTTTAGGTATGGTCGCCATAAAAAACACTGCGGATCCATAATTATATGGATAAAAGGTATAGCCACTGAAGATACAATGTGGATATTTTACTCCTATGACCTGAACTGATCATAGCCATGAAGAATACACAGTGGATCTATGAGACGACAAGACATAGCCACGACCAATACAAAGTGGATCTGTGTTACAGTATATGTGTCATAGTTCAAAAGAACTCCTTCGCAACCTGGGCAAAGTATATATAAGAGTGATAAATCAACCCAGGGTCTTCTTACCGATCCCGATGTAGTATGAATCAAACCATGTGAATAGATGTCCTAATGTTGAACATGGTAGAAACCACTTGATTACCGGTCAATGAGGTGAATTGTTGACAAGTGAGTTGGAGATCACCATTGATGTCAATGATTCCCAAGGTACTCTAGTACATTCTGACGGATGTGAATGAGTGAGTTGAAGTTGAACATCCATGGAATCATCCAATCAAAGGTTAATGATGTAAATCCACTATCGGGCGTGAGGAGGCTTTCCATTGAGGTATGCAGGTCCCAAGGTACTAATCGGTTTCTAAGTCTAGCTCATGGATAATGTGTTGAAGTCAACAGAAACAGACTCGTCGAGGGAGGGAGATCACCATTGATGTCAATGATTCCCAAGGTACTCTAGTACATTCTGACGGATGTGAATGAGTGAGCTGAAGTTGAACATCCATGGAATCATCCAATAAAAGGTCAATGATGTAAATCCACTGTCGGGCGTGAGGAGGCTTTCCATTGAGGTATGCAGGTCCCAAGGTACTAATCGGTTTCTAAGTCTATCTCCTGGATAATGTGTTGAAGTCAACAGGAACAGACTCGTCGAGGGAGGGCCTTGATGTATCCCCCATCAACGACATGAAATAGACACAGAGATGTAATTGGTAGATCAAATGAACATGGACTGACATAGGTATTGACATAGGATATTTGTGATGGATGACTCTCGAGGCAGATACTTCCCTTGAACACTGAGGCACAACAGCAGAAACGTGACATGGACCAAAAATTGATGATGAAGTGGATGTTGTGACTTTCGTCAGGTGACCCAAAGGAGTAAAAGAAACTTAGAGGATTGGCTCAGTGCAGAGGTTCAGTGGATTAAAATGCATGCAAAGACAAAGTGTCGTGTTCAAGGGAAACCATAAGAGTTACTAGTAATGTTCTCAAAACCTGCTTGGCTTGCTTCCTTCATTTTTTCCCCCATCCAGATAGACGAGTACCTCTTTTTAGTTTAATGAGCTCGAGGAGGGTAACACATTCTCGGCATGACTCAACTTTGGTAAGTGCCTCTTCCTTTGTTTAGCGAACTGGAAGAAGTAAGGTTTCGGTCCCGTATGGGCCCTTCAATGTATGATTGTTTAACGAGTCCAGAGAAGGTAAACTCGGTGGTTTTTTATATTTAGAGAGTCTGAAAACAACTTAAAGATGACTCCAATGTTGTCCTTTTCCATAATTTTAGTCTCATGAGGCTGAAAAAGAGATACATTATCACTATAAAGACGCCCTTTCAAACCTTTTAACGAGTGGGAAAGGAATCAAGATCACTCAACATTATTTTCACGTTTAGAGAGTCTGAAAAGAGTTTAAAGAAGACACTTTGAGGTTTCTTAGCGTCCTTACGATGTCGTTAGAGAGAAAACATAGGAAGTATGATGTTTGCGACACTTGCGACCAATATGCAACACTTGCAATATTTATAATGATGACACTAGCCATCATTGCAATGAGTGATTTTGATGTGTAACATATTGCCCCCCAAAGTGCGAAGGCAAAAGATGATGATGATTGAAGTACTTTGTAGACTTTTTTGAGCAAGGGTATGGACGCAAAGAGGCTAGAAAAATATGCACACAACCATCAAACAAATATTATGACATGTTTCAAACCCAAGGCAAGCATCCCTATGCTTGAGTGATAAAGACTTTTTAGGTATGGCCGCCATAAAATACACTGTGGATCCATAATTATATTGATAAAAGGTATAGCCACTGAAGAGACAATGTGGATCTATACTCCTATGACCTGAACTGATCATAGCCACGAAGAATACATAGTGGATCTACGAGATGACAATACATAGCCACGACCAATACAAAGTGGATCTATGTTACAGTATATGTCTCATAGTTCAAAAGAACTCCTTCGCAACCTGTACAAAGTATATATAAGACTGATAACTCAACCCAGGGTCTTCTTACCAATTCCGATGTAGTACGAATATAACCATGTGAATAGATGTCCTGATGTCAAACATAGCAGAAACCACTTGATTACTGGTCAATGAGGTAAACCATTAACAAGTGTGAGGAAGATCACCATTGATGTCAATGATTCCCAAGGTGCTCTAGTACATTCCAACGAATGTGAATGGATGAGATTAAGTTGATCCATTGAATCATCCAATCAGGGGTCAATGATGTAAACCCACTGTCGGATGTGAGGAGGCCTGCCATTGAGGCATGCAGGTCCCAAAGTACTAACTGGTTTCTAAGTCTAACTCCTGGATAATGTGTTGAAGTCGATAGGAATAGACTCGTTGAAGGAGGGCCTTGATGTATCCCCCATCAACGACATGAAATAGACATAGAGATGTAATTGGTGGATCAAATGAACATTGACTGACACGGGTATTGAAATAGGATATTTGTGATGGTTGAATCTCGAGGTAGATACTTCCCTTGAACACTGAGGAACAACGGCAAAAATGTGACATGGACCAAAACTTGATGATGCAGTGGATGTTGTGACTTTCGTCAGGTGTCCCAAAGGAGTAAAAGAAACTCAGAAGATTGGCTCAATGCAGAGCTTCAGCTGATTAAAATGCGTGCAAATACAAAGTGTCGTGTTCAAGGGCGACTGTAAGAGTTACTGGTAGTGTTCTCAAAAACTGCTTAGCTTTCTTCTTTCAATTTTCCCCCCATCCAGTACCTATTTTTAATTTAACGAGCTCAAGGAGGGTAACACATGCTCGATATGACTCACCTTAGATAAGTCCCTCTTCCTTTGTTTAATGAAATAAAAGAATAAAGGGTTCGGTCCCGTATGGGCCCTTCAATGTATGATTGTTTAACAAGTCCAAAGAAGGTAAAATCGGTGGTTTTTAATATTTAGAGAGTTTGAAAACAACTTAAATACGACTCCCATGTTGTCCTTTTTTGTAATGTTAGTCTTGCGAGGCCGAAAAAGAGATAAATTATCACTCAAAAGATGCCCTTTCAAACCTTTTAACGAGTGGGAAAGGAAGCAAGATCACTCGACAATATTTTCATGTTTAGAGAGTTTGAAAAGAGCTTAAAGGAGACTCCAAGGGGTTCCTTTTTCGTATAACCTTTACGAGTCCAAAAAAGTAATAAAAGTCTACTTGGTTACATTCTCATGTTTTTTCGAGCACGAGAAAGAACAAAGACTAAGCTCGTTACTCTGCCCCCAGCTTGAAAGATAGTGGCTTAACTCTAGAATGATCATCAAAGGCTAGAGACATGCCCCCCCCAAGATTCAATTCATTCATTGACTTTGAGGTTGTCACCAATTTCTATACTAGATGGAGAAAAAGGATACAGGTGGATGAAACGAAGGTTCAAATATGAGATCTAATGAAAGACTCGACTCGACATCTACGAGATCTAGAGAAAGACTCGACCTGACAGGAGAGGTGACTATTTCATTTTTTAATGGGCTTGACATAGGAAAAGAACTATGCTCAAGGCTCCGGGTTCAATCCCCGAATTTATGTTTCATTTTTTAACTCGCTTGCTACAGAGAGGAAAACTATGCTCAAGACCTCTGTTTCATTTTTTAACGAGCTTTCCACAGAGAAGAGAAACTATGCTCGTAACCTCTATTTCATTTTTTTAATGAGATTTCCATAGAGAAGAGAAACTATGCTCGTGACTTATGTTTCATTTTTTAACGAGCTTGCTACATAGAGGAGAAACTATTCTCGTAAATTTTTCTTCATTTTTTAACGAGCTTGACACAAAGAAGTGAAACTATGCTCATAACTTATGTTTCATTTTTTAACGAGCTTGCTACAGAGAGGAGAAACTATGCTCATGAACTCTTCTTGATGAAGGCTTCCAACAGGATAATTCTCTGGAAGGACACCATGTCAAGGGACAAAAATCGGTCATGGATTCCAAGAGATCTTCACTGGATGGAAGAAGAATGCTCTGGAAGGAACACATGTCAAGGGTCTCACTAGGGGTAAGGAGATCAGGCTCCAATAGCCCTACCGAAGAGATCACCATGTCAACTATCGGGTCCAAATCATCGAAAGTTGAAGTCATGGGAAACAACACCACATAATTGACCTGTGGCAGAGGTGATACTGACTGCATATAAGACCCGTTTAGGGAGTTCATTGGGTTGATGGTCAAGTCAGGGCCAACAAATGAAAGTTGATCAATAGTCACCATTCTTCCATCATGCGGGAAATATATCACACGAAAAAGAGTGAACACAATAGCTTTCATGGCATAGACATAATCTCGCCCAAGGAGTAAATCAAAATCCAAGGGGTCCTGGACTACCATAACATCAATAAAGACAGTTTTCCCTCCTAAAGTTACAGGAAACTGAGGAAGGATCCCTAAAGGGTGACTGGTTCTTTTGTTAAAAGCGAATAGATTCTGGGTAACTGGTACAATCTTAGGATAACCCAAAGCTTGCCAAGCAATAGAGGACAAAATACTAACAGATGAACCTTCATCTATCAGCGTATGAGGAATGTCCTTACCACAAACCTGAACTGGAATCTTAAAAGGAATGTGAGAGGGGAGATGAGGTTCAGTCAGCACACCCCAATCAAAAAGGATGGCCTCATTACTTGGAGGGGTTTTCGCTGGAGAAGGAGCAATTCCCCCCGGCAAGGTAGATCATGTTTCAACAAGAAAAACGTGGGCAGAATCGGGTTTACTCTCTAGTGGGAGAGTAGGATCGATCGATGATGAGATTGGATCGACCACCTTGGCACTCTTCAGAGGAAGAGTGGGATTGACCAATGATATAACTGGAGAAACCACTTTGGCACTTGTCAGAGGAAGAGTGGGATGGACCGATGATGTAATCAGAGCAACCACGTTGGCACTCATTAGAGGAGGAGTGGGATTAACCAATGAAGTCACTAGAGCAACCACTTTGAAACTTCTCAAAGGAGGAGTGGGATTCACCGATGAAATAACCGGAGCAACTACTTTGACACTCTTTAGAGGAGGAATGGGATTGACCGATGAAGTCACCGGAGCAACCACTTTGACACTCTTTGGATGAAGGTTGGGACTGACCAATGACGAGACTGGATCAGTCACTTGGGTTTCACTTTCTAGATGAAAAGTGGGGTTGATCAATGATGGATTTGGATCAGCTACTTTGGTGAGTGGTTCAACCGAGGATGAAACTAGATTGACCACCTAATCAACTGGATTGACCGGGGATGGAACCAGTTTGACCAGTCCATCAACTAATGATGGGTTGGGAGAAAGCTTACGATAACCTTTTGGAAGTTGAAGTTTTTCCAAAACAGAAGAAGCCTTGTCCATATGAGGACAAAGGCGAGAATAATGATCGCCTTTGCATAACATGCAAGAGAATTTGACAGTTATATTCTTCTTACCAACCTTAATGTCACTAGTTGGCGGGGTATCACTGGCATGACCAGCAGGTGCCGATGATGTGGAGGACCATACTTCTAAGACCTTGGGAATACCAGGGCAATTCCGCAAAAAATGGTCACCCTTACAAAGACTGCAAGGGAATTTGAGTTTCAGATTCTTCATTTTAATCTTATCGACCTCATCAACACTCCCAGTACTATTAACAATAGTTGGTTGCTTGGATCCAACATTTGATGTAGTTGGAGGCTTGTTCCATTTTTGGTTCTTCTTCTTCTTCTCTTTTTGTTTCTTCTTCTTATCAATCTGGCTACTCGATTGAGAGCTTTCACTAGGCGAATAAGGAGAAATAGAAGGAGACCTGATGGGAGAAGAAGGAGAAAGGTTGACATGAGTTTGATGTGTGGGCGGTGTGCTTACATATGAAGCACCTACATTCAAGATGACCGGAGTGGAAAAAAACCATACCAGTAACCCAATTGTGAGACCTGGAAGGCTCAAAGTAACAATGTAAGGAGGACCAACATTTTTGTAAGAAGTAAAAAAAAAGGGTTCCCATGGAAAAAGGGTTCCTTCATTGGTCATTCCAGGAACTGACGCCGTAAAAATAAAACTCCAACCTAGATTTTGCTAGGGATAACAAACAACACATGATAAAAAATTTAGTAATCAAGCAAGCAAACAAAACCTTCTCACAATGAGCACATTGGTTGGTGATGAACTCCAACGTCATGGGAACAAAGAAATAAGGGGTTGAGATAGAGTAGGTGGAAAAGTTATGTTGACGACCTGCTTAATGGACTTACACCCTAGTGCAAGCTCCCACACATAATCGTGAGTATACCCTCCAAGGAGCTTGAGTGAGTCTAGCCAACGTCAATTCCAGGTACCATGAAGACTTGCCCCTCCAAAATCACCTTATGTAAAGACCCTAAAGAGATAGGCCACTAAGGTTACCAACTACAACAGTGATGCCTGGGGAAACAATCGACAATCTGATCCACACGTAAGGGTAGGGTATCTAGCCCGAAATCAACTTGAAAGGATTCCACTCATCATTGTGGGTATACCTTCAAGCGACCCCCATAATACACACAATCTCTACACCAAGACCGACAAAGAAGGATGAGTAACTCTACCAGTCTTAATGCAACCTCGTGATTAACCCTTGTGTGAGAAGGGCTTCCTAGGACAAAATGTAGCAATTGGATTTCACCGCTCCCTAACACAAGATCCTATGTTTGTTTGTAGCTTCGGAAAGTTATATTTCACACCTATTCCAAATCCCTACAACTAATCTAATGTAAGTTTTCTACCAGAAAATGTAAAAATGTCTAATCAATTTTTAGTTTAGCACTTGATTTTTAAGGCTATTGTTACCCAAAAGGAAAATGGCATGGACAATATGGTGTTTTGACGGACTCGGAAGTTATGCAAAGAGATGCAAATGAAATATTTTCATTTTTATGAAAGCTATGCTATGATAAGGAGAAAACATTCATCATTTTAGATGCACAATGTCCCAAAATGTCAAAAAAAATGCAATTTTGCTACTTCAAATGCAAGCTAGTTTCACAACCCAAAAGCAAGAATGCATTCAAAACAATGAGAACTGAAAGAAAACAAGTAGAATATTGTTCTAACAAGAACTCATTCAAGGATCCTGAAACCAACAAACATCCAAGGAGTACAATTAAATGTAGAGAAGAATCTAAGAAACGATAGGGAGAAAGAGAAAACACTCAAAACTGTCTCGACAAAAACGCAGCTAGAAAAGGAAATTTTACGTTTCTAAAAGAGGCTTCAATATATAATCAATAAAAAAGAGAGTGACAATCATAAAAACCCATAAAGAACCAATCCATACCACTCCACAAACCAACCACAAAGACTTGGTAAAGAATTCCACAAAACAGGTTGAAACAATCTGAGTAAAAGAAGGCAATTTCACTCAAAAAAGACACTAGTGCTCCCCTAGAAGGGTGAAAAGAGTGATGCAACACCCCATAAAACACTGTAGGGGATATTTGGCACTCTGGTATGGCCTACATGGGGGCGTTGATGCTCCCAAAAACTCAGAAAAATGCCCAAAAATGCACAAAAAACTCAGCCATAATGCTTGAAAATTGGGGAATTTTCTAGTGAAGGTGGGAGAAGGTTGTTGGATGTTGAACAACCAAGAATTTCTTGGGAGAAAGACCTCAAATACAAAATGGAATGGTGCAAAATATCTCTGCATATCCTTACAAAAAAAATTCACTCAGTGAGATAAATGAGAATAAAATGACAAATTGACTCTAAATCGTCAAAGACAAAGAGTTATTCAAAGTAAGGAAGAAAACAATGTCACAAACCCAAACAAAGAATCATGAATTCTCAGAGATCAAGGTGTTGGAGACCCAAATAAGGATACACTGAGGTGATGAGAACCCTAAGCAAATGCAAACAAGAAAAAATGGATTCAAAGACTAAACTCATGCAAGATCTTAAATAGAAAGAGGGCAGTGCTCTAGTGTAAGGGGCACCAGATCATTCTAACGCTCTGTGAAGGCTTGGCAGGGAGCACTAGCGCTCTAATAGAAATGGAAAGGGAGTGCTAGGCTTCAAAAATTTCAGAAAAATACCCAAAAATCCAAAAATTCAAGCAAGTTCAGAAATCCAAAGTGTATGGGATGAAATGAAGGGCCAACCAACAAATCTAAGAATCAAGGACATAGTATGAATAAGATTAAAATGAGCAAAGTCAATCGAGATGTAGGAAGGAAAAAATTCAAAGGTCCCTCCCCAGTGGAGTCACCAATTTCTGTTACAGGTGAATCCTCCTACGACCAAGTGGATTCCCTCTTGGTCTCTAAACTCCTAAGGCCAAGACAGAAAAGTGCTTAACGTGGACACTGACATCCTTTTAGATCTAATTAAGCTAATGAATGAAGAGGAAGAATAAAAGTGTACATTTTTAAATGGAATTTGTCCTCACAAAGTCCAAGTTGAGCTTCACACCCAAGATCCTCGATAGGTCTTGTAGCACAAACAAAGATACAACAAACTTCCTATTCTACTGAGATTAGCTCAAGTACAGATCTATCTAGTGAAGACAAGTTCATGTGAAACAAACATAAACTTGAAAGAAACAGGCCAAGCATGTATATGTATTAATGAGAACAAACAAAGAGTACTTACAATCCTTTGATGAAGGTGAAACAACTTCTTCCAGTTCTCTTTGTCCAACTCCTTTGCTCAAGTAATCTAGACTGATTATGCTTCAATGGTGCCTCACTTATGAGATCATAAGTTTGGTATAATTCTCAATCTCCATATATCCTTCTACCATGAGGAGGCCTCCTTATATAGGCTTGGAGAGGCCTAACCACTTGAGATATCTTTGGGATAAGTTAAGGATTCCTCTCCTTTAGTTGTGGATCTACCCTAAGATCATGCCTTGACCCAAGATTCGAACCCAACTACCTTCAGATATTGAGGGGATTGTCCCCTGATTTCCTCCAACAAACCAAATTTCTCCCAAAAAAGGGCATCACTCCCTCAAAAGTGGCACATAGCACTGGAACACTCCTCTATAAGGGAGTACAGAGTGTCAGCACTCCCTGTCATTAGGTATGGGAGCGGGCCCTCCCAAAATTGATGTTTTAGTGGATTTTTCAATGGCACAAGGTTTGTACTCTTCTGTCAATTGATTTTCCTTCTTCAAAACTAGTCTTTGAGGTGTCTTAGTGTCCTTACGATGTCATTAGAGAGATGACATAGGCAATATGATGTTTGTGACACTAGCAATATTTATAATGACGACACTAGTCATCATTGCAATGAGTGATTTTGATGTTTAACAAAAGCCATGATAGTTCCAAAAAACGATATTGAGTATCCCAGATTCCTATTTATTATTATCCTTATGTTCTATCTCCTTAACAATAGCTTTTTGATTTCTAAGTATTGCCCATTTTCCTTCTTTCTTGGCTTCTTTTACCTTTTGAACTTCCTTCCTTAATTTAGCTTGGTCTTTGTGAATGAGGTCTTCATTCATAAATATTCCTAACCCTTTTAAGCTCGAAGATTTACTGAGTATGCTATATTTATGTTCATTACAACTCACTTTGACATGGATCAACCTATCTTTATGANCCTTCCTTAATTTAGCTTGGTCTTTGTGAATGAGGTCTTCATTCATAAATATTCCTAACCCTTTTAAGCTCGAAGATTTACTGAGTATGCTATATTTATGTTCATTACAACTCACTTTGACATGGATCAACCTATCTTTATGACCAATTATTTTTCCTAGCCTCTTTTCTTCTATCAGGTAAGTTGTTTCAATTTGTGATTTGTTTTTTAAGTCTTCTTTTACTATTTCTAGTGTATCCTCCTCTTGTTGTTATTTTGTACCAAAATTATGAGGTTCGGGGATATTTTATTACACTCATGGTCTTGTTCGATTAGCTTATTCATTTCCTCTTTAATGGGTTTGATATCCAATTTGTTTTCTAGATTATTGAGGGTCAAAGATTTTGTTAGTTTTTCTTCTAGCTCTTTCATCATATCTTTCAAGTTGTGATTTTCTTCAACCTTTCCTTCTTGGATTGATTTTTTTTTTTTCCATTTCTTGAATCATATCATCCATTGTCTGCAATTGACTCTTGAACCCTAACAATCTATCCTCTATTTGAGTTTGAATGGTATCTTTGAAGAGTCTAATTTTTTTATCAAGCATTGTCTCTAGCTCTATTTGGAGTTTTACATCTCTTAACCCTAACAATCTATCCTCTATTTGAGTTTGAATGGTATCTTTGAAGAGTCTAATTTTTTTATCAAGCATTGTCTCTAGCTCTATTTGGAGTTTTACATCTCTTTCTTCACTCCTTTTTTCTAACGATTCTAACTCTATTTGGTGTTTTGCATCTCTTTATTCTCTCCTTTTTTCTAATGATTCCATATAATCATAAAGGCTCTCTAGGGTGACTTTGGAAGGCCTCCCCTAACAGGATGAGTTTTTGGAATATGTGGTGGAGTGCTCATATTGAAAAGAAGAGAAAATAAGTGACAATTGTTATTTTGGATTGACTTAAAATTGGAAAAAAACTTTTTTTAATTGATAAATGATATTAATTATTAACTCTAAAATCATTTTTTACTAATTAAACTTCAAAAACAAAAATTGTAATTAAATCTCTTTAATTTTCACACCTTACCAAATTATAAATATATTTTATATTAAACTTGAATCAAAGTAACTACTAAGTGACCTGATTTCACATGCCTAGGTGTTGAGTGGGTTGAAGAGGCTAGAACTAATTTACAAACACGTGCTTAGGTGCTCAACAGGTGGAAGAATACAAAACTAAAATTTATTCAAAACCTCAAAGATTATTCCTATCAAAAAGTTCAAAACCGCAGAGATTAATCCTGTCACTAAGAGTTCAAAACCTTAGAGATTATTCATGTCACCAAGAATTCAAAAACCGCATAAAAGTATTATGGTTCGCATCACCAAGAGTAACCACAAAGATTATTCTAGTAAAAAAATGTCCAAAACCACAGAGAAGTATTATTCTCGTGCAAAACCGCACCGCAAAGATATAATGTTCAAAATAAAATATCTCCTTCAAAATTGCAAAAATATAATATTCAAAAAAAAATATCTCTTTCAAAACAGGAGAAAAGTTTTATTCCCATTCAAAACCATAAAAAAAATATTATTCTCCTTAAAAAAATATTATTCCAAGAGAATTATTTTAATTCTAAATTAAAAAAATAAAAATTATAAATATTTTTGAAAAAATAAAAATAATCAATATATTACCTTTAGTAACGTAGTTGATACCACTCAATGTGGTGCGTGGTACATCTTCTTAGATTGATACCCTTATAACTTTAGTTTTATGACATCTTTAGTTTTGATAGGGGAACAATATGCCATCGTTCAGTATACTCTTCCTATATATGGGGAACGATATGTCATAAGTTTAATATATTCTTCCTATATATAAAGGGAAGAATAAACCTATCTTAATAAGAAAGTAAGCTTGTTTATTTTGTAGTAGTAGTATGATTAATAACCTAATATGCATGATTTCCAATTTTAAAATTTTATATAACTTAATATGCATGATTTCCAATTTTAAAATTGTATATCAGGACGTGGATAAACATTTTTTTTTATTATAAATTCGTGTGGGTTGTAATGTTGGATATATGGTTGTCATTGTTAGATATGGTGTAATAGTTAGTAATATGTGGTAGTAATGTCAAAGTGTTGTACAATAGATTTTGTGTGTCATGTTAATGTTAAGATATGTTGTAATGTTAATGTTAAGATATGTGGTTTGCATGTGGTGATGTCATTTTCTGTGTACAATGTATATTTTATTTATAAAATTTATATATTATTTTATTTATTTATTTATTTATTTTGAAGTTTCAAGAATATAAAGATATATAAATAAATTTAATAGGTAAAAATTTAGGTTTACAAATCAAAGTTACTATTTATGTTAGTTGAATAACACAAAATGATATGTTCACAATTTCTCAATATTCATTAAGGAAAATACTATAAGTAATAAGACCTATGTTATCTCTACACTTTGAAAGAAGTTGTTTCTATTAAAGGCTATAGAAACTTATAAGAGAAGTATTTTTAGTCTTTCCTCGTACTAGATAGTTAGGGTTTAAATGTCTTATTGTGTAACAAAGTGAGGGTTCATTAGAAACTTATAAGAGAAGTATTTTTATTCTTTCTTCGTACTAGATAGTTAGGGTTTAAATGTCTTATTGTGTAACAAAGTGAGGGTTCACAAAAATGAGGTAAGGCCTTCTCCATTGAGGTATTGAAAGGTTATTCTTCACAAGGTGATATCCAAGTTAAAATTATTTCTTGTAAATATATTCTTTTATGTTTGGGAATTCCTTTAAGTAATGTTAAGGTTGATTTGGGTTCAATATTAAATAAAAAAAATTAGTGTTGTACAAAGTCTTTTAACTTATCCGTTGCAATGCAACTTCAGTTTTAATGTTGAAGTTTTATTCTACATAGATAAAGGTGAAGATGATTATATTTTAAAAAAAGAGATAATTTGTATAGTCTTGAGCTATGAGATAATTTGTATGTTCCTAAGCTACATTTGGAGACATTGTCATAGGTTTAAATTTGGATTAAAAAGTTGAGTATATTTCTTGAATATTATATTTATAAGTCTCTTTCAACCATTGGTAACACTTTGGGTATGTTTATTACTTTAAGTCTAGGGTTTGGGGAGATGGCATACATAACCTTCGTGCAAATAAACATTTATGATGATTTGAGCAAACAACTTCCTAATAAAATTATGTTGGAATTCTGAAAACCATAGTTAGACACAACTATTAGATTATGAACATATTATTTTTCAATGTAGACTTTGTTTTGATAATGATCATATCACGGTGTCTTTCCTAAAGCTAAGAGTTTGTCAAAGTAAGAAGAGGAAGAATATTTCAACCCCATTTAATGGAAATACTCAATGGTGAATCGCCATTGTATAGCACTGAAAGACAACAAAACTTAGGCATTTGAATTTTCAACATTGGTACTTGACCCCACCCGCCAAGTCAAAGGTGTGAGATATAAGGAAAACACTTTTCTAATTTAATAATTAAAAACCACATTGATAATTTAGTAAACAAGATATGGAGAGGCAACTAAGGTTGAAATTCCCATTATTATGTGGTCCCAATATCATGGTATGTTTACAATATAATAACAAGGTTAACAAATCTCAACCAATACAATAGTTTCTATGGATAAAAAGACCATT
>SNQJ01S0044252.1:46196-57874 GCA_010110895.2 Picea sitchensis
AAGTTTAGGTAGGAGAGATGTGTAATGTGATTCTTATTTAAAATTAACTAACTTGTCTAGATTTATTTTAATCTCAGATCAACCAAACCTCGAGAGGGGTCAAATCTTTCGAGTGAAAACCTTTCATCTAATTTTTGCACTTAAAGGAATTTGATCTCTCTTGACACTTGATAGATATAGGATTTAGATGGATTTAGGATGGTATTTGAAGTCATAAATCTGAATAAAACTAGTGAATAGTTTGACAAATTCAACAACATAAATCATGAAAGTGCAAGTTAAGAAAAAAAATCTTATGAAAACATATCATATTAAAAATGGTGTCATGGAGGCTATAATTTGTGATGGTAGATATTTTTTTTAAATCTCTTGGCTTGACATCAATTTATGTTAAAAAGTTGTAGTAGATACAAGTAAGTTTGGTAAATATATTCATGAGTGTGTATGTGTGCAGCTAATGGGGATGGCTAGGGTTTCAGGACCTAGTTAGGGTTTGTAGGTCTCAAGTCGATACGAAGTGAAATGGCTTAAGCTACCTTGGAATTTTGTGTCCATAACCATGGGATATGATGATGAGATTGATTATATCATTGATCCTTTAGAGAAATTCAATATTTTCCTAGTATATATACCATAACATTCATCACTATATGGAGGGACCAAACTTGGGTAGAGAAGCCATCATGGAGGATCGAATGGGTAGAGGTAGGTCATGGTGAGATTTGGGTTTCATATATCATATGATAAGTATTTCACTATATTGTCCTTCTAACATTTTTTTAATGGTGAATTCAATGCACAATAATTATATCTTGAAGGCACAATTATATCCAACCTCATGAAAGTGAACTCGTTCCACCTTTTTCTCATGCATTCAATGCTCAATTGTTTCCTTGTTACAACATTTATGTTGTGCTTCCAATGTCAAGGTATTCACTGCTTGTGTGGCATGATGAGGTTGAGTCTGAGTGCCAAAGCCTAATTCATTCAGGAAGTAGTTAAACTAACCACCTAATGTAGCTAATTCTTTGGTGAGTAGGTTCCATGGTAAGTGGATGAGTGAGTCAGATGTGAGAGAATAGTTATGCAAGGCATGGGATATTGTTCTAGGGAATTCACCAATCTTTAATATACTCACCCAAGGTTGGATGGCATTCCTATTTAGAGCCAAGGATAATACTAGGAAAGTTATGAAATGCTTGGAAATGAGAAGTTGGGATTCATGCCTAATTTATAATCTATGGAGGTGTTTTAGGATATGGGAAAATATTTTGGTCTCTTCATTAAATCTAATATGAGTTTTGTAGAGACTAGTTTGGTTTTCATTGCAAATATTTTGGTTGTTTTGGATTTGTGAGAAGGGCTAGTGGTTGAGATCACTCTACAAAAAGGGACTTTCTCCATTATTTAATGATTATATAGCATTAGGGTGCATTTTCATTGTGCATTGTCATAAATAAAGGCACATGGTCATAGAGTATGGTGTAGGTTTTACCAAAAAGAGATGGGTGAATAAGGGGAGTGTTGTGTAAGAAATAATGACTCGTTGTGGTAATCTGGGTGGAAAAAAGGTGGAGTATAATCTATGCACAGAGTTGATGCTCTGAATTTGAGATCAAATTGATTTTAAAGGAGGGGGGTGCCCAACCTGACCAAAAGGGAGACTATAAACTTGAACATCCTTTCTTTGGTAGACAAGGTTTCCTTGTCTCCAAGGATAGGTGAGAATGAGAAGGATGTGCTTTTGGATATGGAACTTTCTCCTGCTAAAAATTGCAAGTCCTTGGAAAATCATGTTCATGTTCCTACCATTATTTCTAAGGGTAATAATGGGGACCTAGATGTGAAGTTGTGGCCTAATTTTGGGGTTAACAAATTCATGATCTCAAAATGGTGTGGTAAGTCTACAAGGAGAACTAAGAGTTGGAAAAAACATTTAGTGGAAGAGGACAAGGTTTTGGTTTCTGATAGGGGGATTTTAGGTGCAAATTCCCACTCTCCTAATATGGTTAGATTCCCCCATGATTCCCTTGGATCCAAAGTGGAGGAGGATAGGATTTCTAAATGGATATTCAAATACAAGTGTAGGCCAAGGAAGGAGGGTTTCAAGGATTTTAATGGGGATATTGAAGGAGCACTTCATTGTTGATGAATGCAGCTATGTGAGAAATTCTCCAACTTACAAATCTGTGAGATGTGGATCATTACAGCCATGTGAGAAATTCTCTAGCTTACAAATCTATGAGATGTGGATCATTGCAGCTATGTGAGTCTTTCTCTCATCTTACAAACCTAAGAGAAATCCCCTAAGAAGGGCACGTGGTTCCTGCCTGAGACGGAGCTAGGAACATAGAGATGAACTCCTCCATTCAGAGAGTTGAGAAGGAATCTAGATGATTATCCAATGGGAAAGATGATCTGTTGAGTTAGATGTGCCTCTGGCTGAGCACAAGGTGAACGTGTGAAATCCCAAAGTGTTGGGTGCATCATCATGTGAACAGAAATGAAGATGATGTATTAGCCTCCTTTGAGTATAAAAGTTGACGAGAAGACTCCATATCATTCTCCTATGTGAGGCAGTGGGAATGAATATCTGCAGAGTGGACGTGTCTATGGATGAGCACAGGTGAACATGTAAAGATCTGGTTCTTCTATGTAATGCAGTGAAAAAGAGATATGGCACCCCTATGGTTTTTCCCCTACTAGATGAGCACTACTCGGTGTATCATATCCTTTGCTATATATATTGTTCAATAGTCAGACCTGCCTGTAACCCTAATTTTGGGTACAGGTCAGCCCCACCTTAATGTGATTAATAATAAATGTAAACGATAATTAATCTGGTTAATATTAAGTATAATAATAATTATTATTATAATTGTAATTATACTTATAATGTGACTTAGGGAGGTCGGCCTTGTTGATCCAATAGACACTTCAGTTGACAGGTTTAGGTTAGTATAAATAAAAGTAAAATCCTCATTGTGGAAACATATCTTTCTTGTGAGTTTGGAAATTTCAGCAAGTACATCTACTTGGGAAAAGGTGTGCACCTCTCTTGGGCACTAGTCTTCTAGGGTTTGAGCATCCTCTTGTGTGCTAGGTCTTTCTTGGCGGTGAAGGTATTTCTCTTGAAGAATACAGCAAAGGATTTGGCTGGTTTTTCTTCCCTTTTTGAGAAGGGTTTCCCAGGATACTTCTTATTTTCTTGTGCATGGTGTTTCTTCTTGTGATATTGGTCATTGCAACATTATTCTCTATGGTTAAGTTAAATGATAAAATGGAATGAAATTCATGCTTAACCTAGATTATTGAAAAATCAACATGGTATCAAATCATAGGTCTTGAAGAACCCATTGCATAAGCATCTACCAGTCTCCTCTCTTTTCTGCAGAACCATATGACCCTCCTAGGGTTTCCATAAAATCTGTACGACCTTCCTTTATGAGGTGTTTTAGACCTTAAACACTTAAACATTGGGGATAATTTTTTCATAGTAGAGTACGGCCTCCTCTAGTGCATCTCCAGAGACTCTCAAAGTGACATTTCAAGAATTTTGAGATTTTGGCCCTAGGGTTTCGCCAATTTCTGTAGAAATTTCAAAATTAGGGTTTCTGCAAACTCATTGAAGGAGCTCTTCAGATCACCAGTGTTCTTTTGTATTTCAAAGGATTATTTTTGGCAGTCATAAGTCCAATAAAACCTAAAATTTCTAGCCTAGCCTAGTCGTTAGGTTTTCTAGCATAGTTGACAAAGGGTTGTGAAGAATCTTAAATTATGATGAACAAAAAATATGAAGGAAGATAAGCTTGATGAATCAAGAAAAGTTCTTGAAATACAAGACTTCAGAAGAAGACTTGTTTTGGGTAATACAAAAGGGTTTACTAGAGACATCTATCAATGAATGGAAGGAAGATGATGTCAGGACAAGGAAGCCAATCACCTACTCAAGCCCTTACACTAAAAGGCTAGCTTCAAAATAACAAAGATGAGAAAAGGCGACACTCTGAATATATTATTCATAAATATCTCATAGGATAGAGATCATCCAAGATCCATTGGAGAAATCATATCAACATCCTCAAGTATGCACTTTTATATATTATTTGTATCATTATCATGAGGGAAATTGCAGGAGGAAATAACCTTTGTTGAAGTTATGGATCCAGAGGGATCTCAGTGCATTGAGAAGAACAACACACTCAAAGTAAAGACTCAAGGTTTGATTGTTGTAATTGTCATTCCTCTAACCTATATTTCTATAAGTTTTCTACATTACAAGTGGGTTATGTAGCTGTGACAACATTCCTTAAATTGTTTTGATTCTAGAGATGTACTCATTATTATCCTTTAGGAGATATTCTTGTATTGGTTATTTTTTTTTTCTTGTTCTAGATAGGTTAACAAGAAAAGGAAGATGTTTATCCTTCAAAGGGAGCCACTTGACTCAGAAGGAGTTAAAACTATTTGAGAAAGAGGAAGAATAAAACCATCATTGAGGAAACCAATGCAATAATGCATGATCAGAATCCTTCTATGATTCTATGGGCATAAGCATGCATGACACAGTATATGTTCAGAACAAGAGTCTTCACCAAACTTTGAAAAACAAAAATCCTAAATAAGCCTTCACCAGAGTGAAGCCTAGGATTGAACACTTCAGGATATTTGGGTGCCCAGTGTATTTTCATGTACCCAAAGAGAAGAAGTCCAAGCTACATCCTATAGAAAGAATTGATACAGTGAATCTTCAAAGACATTCCTGATCGACATCCCTATTCAGAGACAGATTGAGATAAGAAAAAATGTTGTCCTTGAAGAAGACATAGTCTTTCAAATACCCATAGAATCTCAGATGGAGATTGACAGTGAGACAATACGTTCTCCCCCTTCAGCAGTCCAGAGGGAGACAAATATTATTCCAGTTGATCCAGTTTCTCCAGTTGATATGTTCATAGATATTGCAGTAGGGAATAAAAGGCCTACCTATACTCACTCTGCAAGAGGCAGAGAAACATACAAGCCTCTCAAGGAACATCCCTAGAAAGTGAAAGAGATTTTCAAGCTATCCTTAAGTCATGAGCCACTTCATTGATGTTGAGCCTCCTTGTCTTAGAGAAGAAACAAGAGAACAAGTATGGAAAGATTCCATAACAGAATAATACCAGTATATCTTAAAGAATGATGTATAAGATATTATTCAGGGACCAGAAGTGAAGTCTATGGTAACTTCCAAGTGGATTTATAAGATCAAGCATGCAACTAATGGAAGTGTTGAAAAATACAAAATGAGATCTATAGCCAAAAGTTTCTCATAAACAGAGGGAGTTTTCTATGATGATACACTTGACCCAGTGAACCCGATACACTTTAATCCGTACAACCATCCATGAGTTGGAAACTATATCAAATAGATATATTCTTGATGATTTTAGATTTCAACAAGAGTGTTGTTGATCCAAACCTATATCATTACAGTGTTGGTGATGAGACCTGATCCTGAT
Organism: Picea sitchensis; assembly: GCA_010110895.2. Classification (NCBI taxonomy): domain Eukaryota; kingdom Viridiplantae; phylum Streptophyta; class Pinopsida; order Pinales; family Pinaceae; genus Picea; species Picea sitchensis. The sequence goes on from SNQJ01S0044252.1 coordinate 51,701, forward strand.
GAATTATTTAGAAAGCGTTGTTGTTGGATACAAGTAATCCTTGAATTCTTAATTTGAGATGAAGAATCTGAGTATGATGCACTACTTCTTGGGACAAGAAGTATGATAGAGGACCGATAAGATTTTCCTGAGTCAAGGAAAATATAAAGTGAAAATATTAAAGAAGTTCAGTATGATAGAATGAAAAATCCACCGTGATGGATTTAAAGAAGAAGATTGATGATGATTCAGACGATACTGATCCACAACTTATTAGATCACTAATGTATCTGGTTAACACCAGACTTGATTCATGCCATGCAGTGAATGTGCCTAGTCATTTCATGAGTCAACCGAGACAGACTCACTAGACAACAACAAAACATGTATTGAGATAAATACTAGGCATAGTTGGATATGGCCTGAGATATGCCTCCAGTATGAACTTGATTTTGTAGGATATGTCGATTCAGATTGAGCAGAAAGTACAGTGAACTGGAAAATCACATCCGGCTGATGTTCTATCGTGAAGTTTTCCATGGTTTCCGAATGTAGCAGGAAACAAAACTTTGTAGCCTTGAGTACCATAGAGGCAGAGTATATAGCATCGAGTGTGCAAAGCAATGTGGGTTCAAAAGCTTCTAACATATTTACTTGACCATGAGATGGATCCTATGATAATAACCAAGAGCCATGAGTAAAGCTCCTTGAGAACCCATTTTTTCCTGATGGATCAAAATACGATGAGATGAAATATCCTTATATGAGAGATATGATGTAGAGTAAAATTGTACACATGCATTACCTTCCTACACATGAGCAGATTGCAGATATCTTCACCAAATTAACTTCGTGAAGAATGGCTCCCTAGTTGAGAGGGAGTGTCGATAACTCCAGCCAAGACAAAATTCAAAATACATCTGTGTGAGACTTTCCATGATAAATAATGCCTCCCTAGCTGAGAGAGAGTGTTGATGAATGAAACTATGTGAGACATTCTCCATCTTACAAACCTGTGAGATGTGGATCATTGCAGCTATGTGATTCTTTCTCTCATCTTACAAACCTAAGAGAAATCCCCTAACAAGGGTATGTGGTTCCTTCCTGAGACAGAGCTAGGAACATAGAGATGACCTCCTCCATTCGGATATTTGAGAAGAACTCCATATGATTATCCAGTGGGAAGGTGATCTGTTGAGTTACATGTGCTTGTGGTTGAGCACAAGGTGAACATGTGAAATCACAAAGTGTTGGGTGCATCTTCATGTGAACATAAATGAAGATGGTGTATTAGCCTCCTCTTAGCAGTAGATTTGATGAGAATACTCTAGATGATTCTCCTGTTTGAGGTAGTGGGAATGAAGATCTGTAGAGTGGATGTGCATGTGGATGAGCATAGGTGATAGTGTGAAGATTTGGTTCTTCTATGTAATGTAGTGAACCAGAGATATGGCATCCCTATGGATGTGCCCCTAGTGGATGAGCACTAGTGGGTGTATCAGATCCTTTGCTATATATATTTTTCAAGATTCAGACATGTCTATAACCCTAATTGTTATGTAAAGTGTACAGTTTGGCCCCACCTTAATGTGATTAATAATAAATGTAAAAGATAATCAATCTGGTTAATATTAATTATAATAATAATAATAATGTGACTTAGAGAGGTCGGCCCTATTGATCCAATAGACACTTAAGTTGATGGATTTAGGTTAGTATAAGTAAAAGTAAAATTCCCATTGTGGAAACATATATTTCTTGTGAGTTTGGAAATTTCAGCAAGTACATCTACTTGGGAAAAGGTGCACACCTCTCTTGGGCACTAGTCTTGTGGTGTTTGAGAACCCTCTTGTGTGCTAGGTATTTCTTGTTGGTGAAGGTATTTCTCTTGAAGAATACAACAAAGGATTTGGTTGGGTTTTCTTCCCTTGCCGAGAAGGGTTTCCTAGGATACTTCTTGTGTTCTTGTGCATGGTGTTTCTTCTTGTGATCTTGATTGTTGCAACATTATTGTCTATGGTTAAGTTAAATGATAAAATGGAATGAACTTCATGCTTAACCTAGATTATTGAAAAATCAACATTGGCATGACTAGAGGAAAAGATTCCAAAGGCCCTAGGAGAGGGAGGAAATCCAATGTAACCCTTGCACAAATGGGGTAAAAGAATGAGGTTCTAAATAGAAAAAAAGTATCTTTATTATAGGTCTTTAGAGAAACCCAAACTCTGGAGGAGGGTCATCATCATTAGTTTATCTTTGAATATTTGAGGGTTAGGAAACCCCTCAAAAAAAACGAGCCTTGAGGATTTTTGTAAATTAATACAAGCCTGACATTTTAATCTTTAAAGAGACTATGGGTGAATGGAGTAAGATTACCTATGATTTGGGGAAGATTCTTGGGAGCAGGGATGATTTTAAGGATCAAAATTTATTAAAATGTAGCAACATGGGATAATATTACTAGTCCTTAATATGAAAAATGTAAAATGTTTGGCGATAGTTTTGTAAAAAGATTCAAATTTCTAAGGATTTTATATAGTTTCTATAAACTTTTGGCGATTTTTAAGGTAAAATAATTTTATTCTATGGAATTTGGGCAAATTGTTTTTAGAAAAAATGGAAATTGACGAATATGTTTTGGGAAAAACCATGGAAAATTAGCCCATCAGTGAAATTTAACCCCTAAAATCATCTATGCTTGGGAGATGAGAATTTACATATGTGGACACTAGAGGAATATTGGGGGTTTAATTTCTAGTTGGAAGTGTAGGGATTTATTGTTTCTAATATATTGTCTTTTGACTTAGGTTTGGGAACAATTTTGTATTCTTAGAAGTTAGGAGTGGAAATTATTGACTTAAACATATATGGGCCATATGCAGAAGAGGTGACGTATTAGAATATAATTTTTCCATTAGATGTGTTGAGACAAAGAAAAGGTAATGATAGGTGGGGATTTAAATTTCTCTCTAGGAAGGTATGATATTTAGGGCTCTACTATATAATTAGATCTATTATCTAAGTTAATTTAATTTTTCTGAGAAAGATAGAAGATTTGGGTATTTATGATGTTTAACCTATTAACTTTATCCTAACTTGGAGGAATATGAGGTTGGGAGAAGAAATAATTACAAAAAGGTTGGATATATTTCTTTTGTTGAATTATTTTATCAGTTCCTAGCTAAGGATAAGATAATAGGTGGGCATGGGGGGGAATTCAAACCATGTCCAATATTGTTAGAAATTGAAAATGGTGGTAGAAAACCCCCTAGATCCTTCAAGTTTAATCCTTCTTGGTTGGAGGAGGAAAGATTTACTAAGAATATCAAGGAAGAAATTTTCACCATATGATGGGAATCTTATAGAATCTCTTGGTTCACAGTTTCATGATAATCTAAAGAAAGTGAAATGGGAATCTTATAGAATCTCTTGGTTCACAGTTTCATGATAATCTAAAGAAAGTGAAACATGTAGTTGCAGGGTGGTCTCATGACAAGAGAATAAAGGATGACTAGGTTCTTGTTTCTATAGAGGCTTAGTTAGATGTTCTATACAATAGGGATTTGGATGGATTCCCTTCTAAATAAATTGAGGAACAAAATAATCTTGAATGGAAGAAAATAACAAATTTAGCAAATCAGGAAGCAACTTGGAGACTCAAAATCAAAGTGCTTTAACTCTCAAAGGGAGATGAAAATACATTTTTTTCCATCATTTTTCCAATCATCAAAACAATGTTAATTCTATTCGGAATGTGTCTAAGGACAATGGCTCAGTTGCTACTAGTTTTGAGGATATTACAAAGGAAGGTGTGAATCATTTTGGTGAGATTTATAAGGTAGAGAGTGGATTGTATATTGTTGAAGTGGTAAACAAAACTTGCCTTTTCAAATTTTTTTGGTTAACGGGATAATGAGACCCTGTTGGAAGAAGTGTCAAAAGATGGCTCAAGGAGGTCTTACACAACTTTTAGAAGGATAACAGTTCAAGCCCAAATAGATAGCCTAGGGAATTATTTCTTAGGTTGTTCAAAATAATTGATGATGATGTGATGAGGGTTATAGAGGAGTCCAAATCTCAAGGGAATATGTTAGTAACTTTTAATGTTATTTTTTTTATAGTTCTCATTCCTAAGTTTGATAACCTTGCTTATATTGGAAAATTGGTTATCAGTGATGTCAACTAGAAGTAATGGGTGTATTTGAAGAAGTCTTAAAATTGGTCCCCTTATGGCATAGCTTTAATCATGGACCTCATGGGAAGACTCTTTGAAGAAGTAAATAATAATTCCTTGAAGCATGGTTAAGTGGTTAAGTAGTTATGAATCCCCAAAGGTGTGGTCATGAAGCTTGAAGTTGATTAGAGGAAAAGAGTACGAAGGACATTGTAAATACATGCAAAGCGCTCATAGATGCATAGTCATTGTCATGTTTTTTCCAATGGTAGGTGGAATTCCATGTGGTTCCTCGTGGTTGAGGATTTATTCCCTCTTAAATATGAAGCCCTGAAGTATGGTCAAAAATCCCCCAAACGATTGCAACAACAAGTTACAAGTTGGCCCCAAAATTAATTGAAGAAGAAAAGTTGTTTCAAATAAGAATTTATAGGTCGGCTAGTCAAGTCTAGTAAAGGAATTACTTGGAAGGGTATAAATACATATCAAAGAGCCTCTCATAATGACTAAGAAATCAAGCAAGTGTGTGATCTCTTAGTGAATCTGAGGTAGCGGAGGAGTGCAAAGAAGAAAGTCTTGGAGCCATAGATTGGAGAAGGGTTTATGGTAACCCTAATTGAGAATACCCCCATGGGTCAGGTATAGGGTGTCGCATGAGACCCCCACAGGTTGCACAGCACTCGTCACGTGAGGCACATGATTAATGTATATCTAGGCACATGGTTTGATGCATATCATGGTGATCTTGACAACATGATTTGGATATGTCCTTTGGTGATATTGGCATAAGTTTTATGTGGTTATTGGTATGGATCTGGTTTTAATGATGATTATGTATCAGTATCAATGATAGTTGCAATGACCAGTTGAGTTTGGTTTGATGATGATGATGTATTAGTATCAGACATAGTCACAGTCATGGGTTGAGTATGGTGTTGATGATGATGATGTATTAGTGACAACATCAATCATAGGTTGAGTCTCACAATTATAATTTAGGGAGGAAGGAAGGGGAAACGAAGGGTTTTGGAGCCTCATTCTAATTGGAGTCAGATAATTTAGGGAGTCGTAGATTCCTTCAGGTTGGATCCTGTAAACTAGGGGTTTGGAGACTCCTTCCAATTGGAGCTGGAGAATCTCAAGATTTGTAGCTTCCTCCGGGTTAGAGCCTGTAAATTAGGGGGTTTGTGCCTCCATATAGTTGGTGTTGTAGAATTTTGGAAGTTGGTGCTTCCTATGAATGTAATCTTTTGATATATAAGAAATCATTTCATGGTTTTCTCCCATTTGAGTTTCCACATAAAATACTTGTGTACCATGTCTTACGGTTACATGTTTATGGTATCTTGAATACAATCATAAGTGATAATGTTTTTGTATCTTAAATGCTTGCATATTGTGATTAAAAGCGCTAAAAATTTCCTAATAATAGTTCACCCCCCTCTTAGTATTCCAACAATTGGTGTTAGAGTAGGTACTTCAGAAATAGACTAACCACTGGAAGGTAGATCATGGAGTGCACTAAGACTGGAACGTCGGTGTTTGATTGTTAGAACTATGCCTTCAGGAACAGAAGGATGAAAACATATTTGTAGGAATGGGGATTTGATGTTTGGGAAGCAGTCGTAAATGGATACAAGGCACCTTCCACTCCCCCAACAGATAAATATGGAAAGAAAAAAATTGAAAACAATTTGAAGGCTATGAATGCAATTCTGAGTGCTCTGGCTGGCATAGTATATGTCAAGGTTATGCATTGTGACTCTACAAAGGATATTTGGGAAAAAATTCAAAATATTTACGAAAGAGACCCCAAATTCAAAGGGGCCAATCTACAAACTTATAGAGATAAATTTGAACAACTGAAGATGAAGGAATATTAAATAGTGTTTCTTATTTTCTGCAAGTTGATGAAATAGTGAACGTTATTAAAGGCTTAGGAGAAGAAATTAAAGAACTAGTAATTGTTAAAAAGGTACTAAGGTCTATTCCGATGAGATTTGATCCTAAGATTCCATCCC